>CAUYQG010277985.1:0-15172 GCA_963574415.1 Tarsius wallacei
TTACGGAGTTTGGCATCTTTTCATCAAAAGATTATAACAAAATTAGCCGGGCGTGGTAGCGCGCGCCTGTAGTTCCAGCTACTCGGAAGGCGGAGGCGGAAGGATCGCCGGAGCCCAGCAGGTCGAGGCTGCGGTGGCCGGGAGCGGCCGCTGCCCTCCAGTCTGGGCGACGGAGTGAGACGCCAACTCAAAAAAAATAAATAAATAAAATAAAAAAAAAAAGATTATAACATTTTCTATACAAGGATGGTTTCTGAGTTACAACAGTTTAATTAGCTACTTTTCTTTCTTTTTTTCTTACAGCTGGTTTTCATTTCCTTTTCAATTCTCTGTTAAGACAATGTGATAGCCATGAAGTTCTCATGGGAAAAATTAAGAAATAACGTAATCTATAATGAAGATAAACAATGAAGAGGAAAGTGGTCGTTCCTGGTTCCCTTGAATCATTTGCAACACCTTAAAAAACAATATAAGTAAGGAAGAAGGCTAATCTATAAGAGAAACAAAGATTAGGCTACCTGTCACATGACTTAGTCTCTATACTCTCATTCCTTTAAGGTGCAAAATAATTTAGAGTTCCAAGAGTTTTGGTTTTGAATTATTTAATTTCATAGTACTGATAAGTTACTAAATACCTAAAAATATTGAATCAGCTTTGGAACTGGGAATATGTTGAAGTTGGAAAAATTTGGAGATGCAGAATTTTTTAAAAAGCCCAGATTGCTGTAGATTTAGAATGAAGGGCAATTCTGTTGAGGGCTAAGAAGAGACAAGCTGTAGGGAAAGCTTGAATCTTCTAAGAAATTATCTAACTGGTCATGATCAGTATGCTGGTAGAAATATGGACAGTAAAGGCATTCTGGTGAGATCTTAGATGGAAATGAAAATGAGGGATATCTTTACTGGAAACTGGAGGAAAGGACACGCTTGTTATGAAGTGGCAAAGAACTTGGCTGAATTTAAGAGTGATGAACTAGAATATTTGGTGGAAGAAACATGTAAGCAAAGTGTCCCAAAGTGATTGCTTACAATGTAAAATGCCAGAAGAAATGAATTAACAATGGAATTTATAATCAAAAGGGAAACAAAATTTAAGGATTTGGAAAATCCTCAGCCTGGCCATTTAAAGAAGGCAAAGACATGTTTAGGAGAGAACACCCAGAGTGTGGCCAAGCTATCCTTTGATAGGGAGATTAGTATGGATAGAAAACCATACAATTTATCAAGACAATGGAAAAATACTCTTAAAGGAATTTCAGAGAGTATCAATACTGTACTCTTATCACAGGCCTAGAGTGTCCAGGCCTTGAGGGAAGAATGGTTTCAAAAGAAAGGCCCAGGGTGCTCATGGGACCTCAGGGCTTCCTGCCCAGCACCACTTAAAGTCTTGGCTCCCTGAATTTTTGTAGCATTCCTCAGCCACCTCAGCTGTAGCTCAAGCAGGCCCAGGTATGGCTTAGATGTTGTATCCATTGGTAGTAATTCATCAGGTGTACAGAGTGCGCCAGCTGTGGAGGCATGGATATCTCCACATAAATCTCTTCAAAGGATGCCCCAGAGAGCCTCAGGTTCTAGGCAGAGTGGCAGTGATTCTATAGAGGCCTCACTAGGGCAGCACCCAGCAGAGATGTGGGGTTGGGACCACCACAGAGAGCCCCCACTAGAGCAATGCATATTGGATCCATGAGGGCAGGGTCACCTCCAAGAGCCCATACCTGTAGAGACACCAGAGTGTAATGCCAGCCTAAGAAAACTGCAGGCACTGGCTCGGTATGGTGGCATGCACCTATAGTTACAGCTACTTGGAAGGCTGAGGTGGAAGGATTGCCTGAGCCCAGCAGGTCAAGGCTGTGTTGGCTGTGATCATGCCACTGTGGACTCCAACTTGCAAGTTGCAGCATGGGCTCTGCCTATTAAAGCCATGGAATGGCTTTAATTTAGGTTGGGTCTCTAAATACCTGGGACCCAACCTCTATCCCAGTGTGTCTGATAGGTTGTACCTAGAGTCAAAAAAAAATATTCTCAAGCTCCATATATAATGTTGTTTGCCTTGTTGAGTTTTGGACTGAGTTGGAACCTATTTTCACTTTTCTTCTTTTCTATTTTTCCCTTTGGAATGAAAATGCAATTCAAAGTTTATTTATCTTCTTTAATATGGTAATGCAATGAACTATATTAATAGATGTTCTGTTGTTAAGTCATCTTTGCATTCCTGGGATTAAACTTATTTAGTCATGATATATTATTGTTTATAGATTGTGAAGATCACTTTACTATTATTGTATTTAGGGTTTTAGGTCTATATTTACAATTGAGATTTACTTACATTTTTTGTTTCTCATAGAGTGTTTGTTTGTTTGTTTTATATCAGGTTTATTTTTTCCTTATAAAATGAGTTGAGGGAGGAGTTCCCTCTGTGTGCATAAGTAAGGCTGAGGTAGTTCATTGCAATACTTACAACTGTTAGACTCTATAGGTCTCTGCCAGGTACAGTGGCTTGTGCTTGTAATACTAGCCCTTTCAGAAGCCAAGGCAGGGAATTGCTTGAGACCAGGCATTTGAGACTGGCCTGGACAACATAGGGAGACCCTGTCTCTTCTGAATGAGTGAATGAACAAGAATCTATAGGTCTCTTTTTTTGCTGGTTCTCCAGAGGAGTGCTGGAAGTCATACCAGTGACTGTGGCAGGGAAGAATAGGGGTATATATGTTCAGCTGTGAGTTTTCTAGAAACCAAGATAAGGAATAATCTGCTACTGTCTCTTTTTAATATGTGTGGTGTTAAAGATCTGGCCTTGGAAGCAGACTATCTAGTCAATTTCATGCTTTGTCACTTAATAGATTTGCATCCTTACTCAAATGACTTAACTATTGTATCATAGTTTTGTTCATATGTGATATAGGAAATATTATAATACACACCTAATAGAGTAGTTGTAAGGATGAAATAAGCTGACAATTGAAACGCTAATAGTAACTTCTGCCACACAGTAATTAATGAATGTTAGTTCTTTTTCTCCCCTTCTTTTGCTTTTTTTTTTCCTGTCATGTCTCTATTTTCACTCCTCATTTTAAGTACCAATGCCTTACTATCAGTTGTGGCTGATGTCTTGGGGACCAGAATCTTTTGCTTTCACATCTTCAAAGAGTATATTCCCTTGTCAGGTTGACAGATTTAGATTCCTACTTTTTGTGGAATAGGTGTGTGAACCTATTTTTTATTTACTGATTTTAGAAAATAATCTTCTAGTTTTCAGTTCTACCCATTTACTCTTACTTTTGATTCTGAACAATTCTGGGTATTCTGGGATTCTGTGGCCCAAATAAGCTTGCTTCTTGGCTTTCCATACTACTGGTGACTTAAATCACTTATCCAGATCAGATATGCTTTTCAACATTCAAAACTGTGGTGTCTTTTCTCCCCATGTCTTGTATGTTAATAACTTTTAAATCTTTTTATAAATTTGACCTTTGAATAGGTAATATATTCATATGGTTGAAAATTCAAGCAATTTAAAAATTCAATGAAAAGTTTCATTCCTCTTCTATACACATACATAGGTGACTACTTTTTTTTTCCTTTAGTTTTTAGTTTATCCTTCCAGAGTTTTTTAGGCAAAAACAATCAGATATATATAGATGTTCTTATTTTTCTTTTTTTCTGTATGGGAAATGTAGCATACATTGTATATACTGTATTGCTGGGCATTGCTTATTCTTTTTAAATTTCACATTGTATACCAAAGATTGTTTCATATAGATATTTTCATGTGGAGAGCTTCCTTGTTCCTTTTTATAAATTACTAAATAGTACTGTACTATATAATTGTATCATAGTTTACTTAATCATTCTCTATGGATGGACAGTTGTATTGTTTCTTATTTTCTGTGTTGTAAATAATACAATTCATACTTTTCAGATGTTTGACTTATGCATGTATATCTGTAGAATAAATTCCAAGAAGAAAGATTGCTTCATCAGAGAGTAAATGCATTTGTAATTTTGATGGATATTTACAAATTGCCCTTCAGTAGGATTACCATGTTGCACTTTCATCAACAATGCATATGAGCATATGTTTCCTCCAGACTTGCCAATACAGAGTTGTCAAACCTTTAGATTGCTTGACAATCTGATAGTTAAAAAATGTTATTGCAACAAAATTTTAATTTGTATTAATCTTATTTTGAGTGACATTGGCCACCTTCTCATGTTTAATGACAATTTGCAATTTTTTTCTATAACCTGTTCATATTTTTTGCTCATTATTATTGGAGTGTTGGTCCCTTTAACACTTTAGAAAGATCAGACTTTTTATGTTTATGAATTTCAAGTTATTTTTAAATATGTCATTATAATTTGATCTTGCTAATTTTTTTTGCCATATAAAAATTAATTTTTTATTGTCTACTTCATCAATTTTTTATGGATTCCAGATTCAGAGCCATTAGAGAAGCTGTCTCTTCTCTAAGGTTACAAATAAGTTTGTCTATATTTTCTTTTATTACTTTTATGATTTCATTGTATTCTTTTAAATATGTATCATGTGGAATTTATCATTTTATTTGCAGTGAGTAGATTCAACTTTATTGTTTTTATATGGCTACACATTTGTTTCAAAGTCACTTACTAAAAAGTCCTTTTCCAAACTGATATGTGAACTATTCCCATATATATCTGGATTTGTTTTTAGAACTATTGCATTGTCCTCTTCATATGCACTATATATTGTTTTCCATCATTGAGGTTTTTTAATGATATTTTATCTGGTAGGGTTAATGTTTCCTCATTTTTTTTTTTCAAAATTTTACTGTATATTTTTGCTATTTTTTATTTGTATTTATTTTATTTTTATCTGTGAACAATAGACTCAGCTTGTCTGGTTCTAAATAAAATTCTGTGTATAGTTTTATTGAGATATGCTAAATTATTGAATTAATCCTCTAAGTAGGAGTGATGTCTTTATAATGTGGAGTTTTCTCTCTCAATAGCATAGTATGGTAAGATTAATATATAAAATTTTAATTACAAAGATAAATTTTAAGTTAAAAATTTATGACTTCATAACTTTTAGAAAACTACAGTTAAAAGCAAAACTAAATAAAAGGACACATATTAAAAGACACAAATGAGAGAATAAAAACCTAATCTGCCTGCCATATCATAAAATTTAATTGGGCTTAATTCATGGTAAAGAGCAAAACAATCTTTATTAGATCATGAAACAATTTTAAATGTGTAATGCACACATGAGACTTTAAAAAAATAATGTGATTGGAGATTATGCACAAAATTTAACTCAAAATGAATTAAATGAATGTTTAATTATAAGAGCCACAACTCTTAATCTTCTATCAGGAAACAGAAAAAAAATCTTTCTGACAATGGGTTAGGCAAAATTTTCTTGAATAGGACATGAAACATAATCTTTTTTTTTTAGATTAGAAAATATAGTTTATTTTAAAAGTATATTGGAGAGAGAAAGAGGAGATTCACCTCCCCAATGTAGGGAAGGGAGCCAAAGCCTGGAAACATGGTGACTGCCATAGCTCAAAGAACACATGGCCTCACCACAGTCTAGTAAGGCAATGGCAAAATATACTCTTTATGGAAGAAAAAATATAAGATTAACATTATACATTTTTTTTCAATTGCTTTTCAAGCAACGATGTTAAGGAAGCAAAAGGGCAAGACACAGACTGGGAAAATATTTGCAAAATATATACTTGACAGGTGGCATGCATATTAGTTACCTATTATTGTATAACCAATTATCCCAACACACAGCATCTTAGAACAAGAAACATTTATTACTTAATACTGTTTCTGAGGTTTGGAAGTCTAGGAATGGCTTTGCTGAATTGTTGTAACTTAGGAGTCTTTCACAAGGCTGCAGTCAAGTGGTCATCAAGGGGTGTGGGTTCTAAGCCCTAGCCTTTTGATTCTTAAGGCTGGAGAATCGTTTTTTCCTGCTCATTCACATGGCTGATGTTGGGGCTCAGTTTCTCTCTGATGCAATCTGGATACCTCCATTTCTCAGCACATGGTCAACTTTATAGGTTTCCTGGCAGCTGGCTTCTCTTAGGCCCAGTGGTTTGAGAGAGACAAAACCTAAGAAGTAAACCGTGGTTTTCATAATTTATTCTTATTAGTAACAAACTGTGAAATATATAAGTTGAATCACTAATCCCCAGTGTGACTCTATTTAGAGATAGGGCTTTTAGAAGGTAATGAAAATTAAATGAAGTCATAAGGGAGGGGTCCTATTTAGATAAAATTAGTGGTCTTATGTGAAAGGGAAAAGTCACCAGACATTGCATTAGTTTGTTTGTTAAACATTTTCAGATAAACAAAATCTGAACACACACACACACACACACACACACACACACCTTTTTGTACACCTTGCTTTATTAGTAGAGGGTGAGCTGCACCAAGATGATGATATAAAAATGATAGCAGAAGAAAGGAAATCATGAAATGGGATATAGCACATAAAAGAGGCAAAGGAATTTCTCAAGCAATGGCAGTGAGAAGTCCCAGTTTGACGGCTCTGCAGAGTGAAAGAAGAAGCCGTTTCCAGATGGTAGAATATAGTAATCTACCTGTCTGACTGTGGGAAATACTATTTAGAAGGAATTTGCAGTTCAGTGGTAAGTGGGAAAGGAATCACAAAAATATAAACATTTGTAAAGTTTGCAAATGGAAAAATAAAATGATTTATTCAAGGTAAAAGTTAGGCAAGGAAAAAATATAATAATTCACAACTTGACTCAGCAAAGAACATTTACATAGACACAGCAATGTGAATATTTAATATTGATGTAACCAAAAATTGTGGTAGAATTTGGAATAACAATAATAACTTGGAATAGCAAGAGGGAACATAGGCAGGAGGAATATAACAGTGATAAATTGTCATCTTTCACATTGGAAAGCTAATATAAAATATCTAAAATTGACATAGTAGAAGAGACACTTTTTTAAAAGAAATATAGAAGAAACAGGTAAGAGATCAGGCAAGGCCTGCCCTGAAGAGTGGCTGAGAACATGAAGGCAGGGGACTGCTGGTTTTTTGTAAACACACTTATTCTATTTATCTTATGAAACTATGTGTGTGCAGTTCTTTAATAAAAATATTTTAATTTCAAAAAATATGATTTGACAGGTTAAAATGAAAATGATTGGCAGGTAAATAGAAATAAAATCAGACCTCAATATATTAATACTGAACTTAGTGTAATTCAAGACTTTAAAAACATTGAGACAAAGAATGACTTTATAATTTTAACGAATATAAATAACAAAAAGGTGTATATATGTATGTTTTTGTGTGTGCACTTTCTGAAAAATATTGTTTTCAATGTCATTCTTAAATAATACTTTAGCTGGGTATAGAATTTTAGGATGCCAGTTATTTTCTTTTACTACTTTGAAGCTTTATTTTCTATTATCAATCACTATTTTTGATACTGTGAGTACCAATAAGATAGGTGCTATTAATTTATAATTCCTTTGTAGATAAATTGCACTTTTCTAGTTGCTTTTCAGTATCTTTGTTTTTTGTTTTTATATCATGTTACATATGGATCTTATTTTATTTTTCCTGCCAGGATTAAATATTATATTTCCTTCTAATAATCCTGGAAAAAAATTCAATCATTCTTACTATTCTCTATTTCTTAGATTGTATTAGAATACATTTATTTTTTGATTCTTTTCTCTACTTCTCTTAAACTCCTACTTTACTTTCTTTTTTCTTCACTTATATATTCTTGGTAACTGAATCATATATAGCTTTTAGCTCAATATCCTCTTTCTATTTATGTTTGATTAGTCTTTAATCTTAATTATTTATTATGTATTATTTTTTATTTTATAATATTAATTTGATTGTTTTCCCTATCTTCCTTTTTTTGGAGAGATTCTGTATTATAGTGAGTAGGAACACAAATTCTGGAGCCAATCAGTCTGGGATGCAGTACGTTTCCACCAGTTGCTAACTGATAACTCAGTTCACTTTTCTTCTTAATGCCTCCATTATTTCAGCCATAAAATTAGGACAAAGGTGGTTTCCTGTTGTAGACAATCTCTTGGTTACACAACACATTCCATTTGTCTTCCGCCTCCTTCATCCCTTATGTAATTGACTTCTTAATTAAATTACCTGTATTTTAAATAATGATTTCTGTTTCCTAGGATGGCTTAGGTCCTTTCTTATCTTCTTTTTTTCCCCCAGATGTTTTGAGGTACAATTGACACATACAAATTGTATACATGCAAGTGTACAAATTGTATATATGCAAGCATGATGACTTGATTTTTGCATGCAATGCATAATAATTCCACAATCAAATTAATTACACATTCATCATCACTCATAGATACCATTTTGTGTGTGTAGGTGTGTGTGTGTGTGTGTGTGTGTGTGTGTGTGTGTGTGTTTGATTAGGACAATTAAAGTTTGGTATTTCAATCAAATTTCAAGTAAACAATACATTAAAATTAATGACAGTCACCAGGCTCTGTATTAGATACCCAGAACTAATCTTCTTATAACTGAAAGTTTGTACCATCTGACAAACATCTCCCCATTTCCGCATGCCCCAGATCCTGGTAACCACCATTCTACTGTCTGCTTCTTAGTGTAATTTTTTTAGATTTCATATACAAGTGAAGACATACAGTATTTGTCTCTCTGTGATTGGTTTATTTCTCTTTGCATAATATCCTCCAGGGTTCATCTATGTTGTCATAATTGTCAGAATATTCTTTTTGTGGTTGAATAATATTCATACATATAATATTTTCTTTATCCAACTTATGTTGTTTTCATTTTATATCTTGGCTATTGTGAATAAAGTGCAATGAACGTGAGAGTGTAGATATCTCTTCTTCTCTTCTGAATACTGATTTCATCTCTTTTGGATAAATAACCAGAAGTGGGATTGCTGAATTGTATTCTCATTCTATTTTTAACTTTTTGAGGAACTTCCATACTGTTTTCCACAATATTTGTACTAATTTACATTCCCACCAACAGTGTACAAGAGTTCCCTTTTCTCCACATGCTCACCAATACTTATCTTGATTTTTTGATAATAGCCATCCTAACAGATATGAGATAACATTGTGACTTTGATTTGAATTTCCCTGATGATATAACATGATGAACATCTTTTCATATACCTGTTGTATGTTTTCTTTGGAAACATTTCTATCAAGATCCTTTGTTCATTTTTAAATTGGGTTTTTTAAAATTTTGTTATTGAGTTTCTTATATATTTTGGATATTAATGCCTTATCAGTTATAAGGTTTGCCACTCTTCTTTTTCATTTTGTAGAATACTTCTATATCTTGTTGTTTCCTTTTTTCCTTATTTTATGATAAAAATGTGGGGTACAAGACAGGATTAGGTACATGTGTGGTTTACAAGCAGGTGAAGTTTGGACCTCCATCTGGACCTCACTTCACCTGGTTGTGAATCTGATAATCTTAGTGAGGTTACATCACCCCTCCCCCACCCTGCCAGTGTCCAGCTAATGCCAATTTCTTTCTTCTAGTATTGTGATAAATGTTCACCACCCACTTATAAGTGAGAACATGTGGTATTAATTTCTTTGTTTTTGTGATAGATCACTGTGCACAATGAACTCTAAATCCATCCAATTTGCTGCAAACGCCATAATTTTGCCCTTCTTTGTGGCTGAATAATAATCCATTGCATATATGCACCACATTTTCTTTATCCAGTCTACTTTTGATGGGCAGCAGGGTTGGTTCTTTGTTTTTGCTATGCGGCAATGAACATGCATGTGTGGGGGTGTTTTTTTGTAGAACGATTTGTGTTCCTCTGGGTATACAGGACCCCTACCTACTACCATACACAAAAATCAACCCTAACTGGATCAAAAACCTAAACACAAAACCTCAAACTATAAGAATCTTAGAAAATAGATTGTGTCCTTTGCTGTGCAAAATCTTTTTGGTTTTATGTAGTCATACTTCATTTTTGCTTTTGTTGCCTGTGCTTTTGGTGTGGTATCCCAAAAAACCATTATTGAAACCAATGTAATGAGCTGGGCACAGTGGCTCACTCCTGTAATTCCAGCACTTCGGGAGGCTGAGGTAGAGGAATGCCTGAGCCCAGGTATTCAAGACCAGCCTGGGCAACTTGGCAAAACCCTGTCTCTACAATTAATCAAAAAATTAGCTGGGCATGGTAGTGCACACCTGTGGCTCAGGCTATTTGGAAGGCTGAGGTGAAAAGATCACCTGAGCCCAACAGGTCGAGGCTGCAGTGGCCGTGATCATGCCACTGTACTCCAGCCTAGGCACCAGAGTGAGAATCCAACTCAAAAAATAAATAAACAAATAAATAAATAAAACCAATGTCATGGAACTTTCCACTATGTTTTCTTCTTGGAGTTTTATGATTTCAGCTTTTACATCTAAATCTTTAATCTGCCAGGAGCAGTGACCCACCTGCAGTTTCAGCTACTTGAGAGGCTGAGGTAGGGGGTCCTCCTGAGCCCGAGAATTTAGGGCTGCAGTGAGCTATGATCATACACCACTGCACTTCTGCCTGGGTGAAAGAGCGAGACTGTCTCTAAAAAACAACAACAACAAAATAATCCATTTCAAGTTAGTTTTTGTTATTGGGTGTACAATGTAAGATAATGTTCTAATTTCATTCTTTTGCATACAGATGTCCAGTTTCCCAATACCATTTATTAAAGGGACTATCATTTTCCTCTTCTTAGCACCTTTGTCAAAGATGAGTTAAACACATACATGTGGGTTTATTTCTGGGCTCTCTCTTCTGTTTCGTTGGTAAAGGTGGCTATTTTTATGCTAGTACCAAGCTAATTTAATTACCACTACTTTGTAATGTATTCTGAAACAAGTAGTTTTGATGCCTCCAGCTTTGTTCTCTTTTCTCAAGATTACTTTGAGTATTCAAGGCCTTTTCGGGTTCCATAGGGATTTTAGGATTTTTTATTTCTGTGAAAAAATGTTATTGAAATGTTGATAGGAATTGCATTTATAGTTTGGCATTTAGTCCTCTATTTATTTTTTTACTGTGTGGGAATTCATTTGTTCCAATTCTTAAAATTGTGGTGGAATACACATAGCATAAATTTTACCATCTTAAGGGTACAGTTTAGTGGTACTAAATACACTCATAATGCTGTGCAACCATATTCACCCTCCATCTCCAGAACCTTTATTCTCTGTCAAAACTGAAACTTTAAACCCTTGAAAGAATAATTTCCCCTTGCCATCTTCCTCCAATCTCTGGTAACCACCATTCTACTTTCTGTCTCCACGATTTTGACTACTCTAAGCGTTAGGGTACAGACAGGGTGAGGGTGGAGAGGCGCAGGGAGGTGCAGCACTGCTGGAGCCGGCAAACTGGAGGTGCTGCACTGGCAACCCAGAGATCCGAGTAAATGCAAAGAATTGCAACACACAGAGGTGAGAGAAGAAAAGATTTATTTAAGAAAAGTTCACCTCCCACAGACAGGGAGTGGGCCTACACTCTAGGTGAGTGTGGCATTGTAGCCCCCAAAGCCCTGGCTTAAATCCTTTTCCTTGGAGATGTCGCAATTAGGTAGACATGACTGCTATGACTTCCTTATAGACCACCTGTGGATGTCTTGGAGAACCTGTGACACAGAGACCCACTAACATCTGCCCACATTATCATAGTCCCTAGAGAAGGGCATGATAAGGATTCTAATTCTCCTGCACCTTTCCAAACAACATTCCTTAGAGCTAATGGATGCACCTCCCCTTGTCTCCTAGGCATTCCTAGTGGGTAGCTTCGGGGGATCCTTGGCTTCCCTGAAGATAGTGCCCAATTTACTGGAAGACAATCCTTGTCCAATGCATGATGTCTTAGGCCTTGTAAATTCCCTTTACCCTAGGCAAGCTTGATTGCTGCTATGAGATACCTCTGATACCTGGCACCAGGAAGTCTATTTCTGAACAAAGTCGGCAAAGTTAATTTTACTTAAAGTGTGCATTTCTCCAAAAGCATAAGCTTCTACTTTCTCATCATTGTGTCAGGGTTTAAGAACAAGATGAAAAATGGTTTCCCGCTCTTGGTCTGTCCTTTCAAAAAACACCTAACCAAACTTTCCTTAGAACTTCAACAGCCCTGGACAGAACTTCTTCCTATAGCTCTGACCCCCATTTTTACCAGTTCACTAGCACCTTCCTTCTTCAGCCCTTTTAAACTTATGTACGGCAGACCCTTCCTCCTAGGAAATATTCCCAAACATCCATCCCTCCTAGGAGACTACATCCACATCCTTAACCTAGCAAGACATCTCTTGAGGGAACATGCAGATCTGGTCTTATTAAAATCTCTACATACCACATATCTAAAACCCCAATGGACTGGACCTTTTCAGATACTTCTCACCACTCCCACTGCAGCCAAACTTTGAGATCATACACATGGATATACTGTGTATTCATTTTTCCAGGTTAGAAAAGATTTCCAAGCTGCCCTCTAAATCCCAGCTATCATCTGAACTGCCACCACTGCACTACTCTGGCCCTGTTATTGGGTCCACTAAGCTCCAACTCACTCCCATTTCTGAAGAACAACAAAACCCATGAGCCATAATCAAACACCCAGTACTTTAGCATACCTATTACCTACAATGAATGCACTTTTTTCCCATTATTCCCATTGCTTTGTCTATTATACTTATCATCCTGTGTGACTTATTTTGCCTTTGTAACACCTCCAACTCTTCCTGCTCCTGGGTTTGCCTACCTCTCTAATATGAGTTCAGAATACTGCCATTGTTATGAATGTTTAAACTGTGATCTCTGCTTCTTCTGCTCAAGGAAAATCTGCAGAAATATCCCTTTGCCCATGCCATACCAAATTCTCCACATCATCTCATCCTTCCCCAATCACATCCATAAACAAATTGCAGAGCTTCTCCTAGATGCTTGACTCCAAGGAGACTTTGACCATTCCTAGGATGACATCAAACATCTAATATACCCTTCAGACCCTCGATTTTCAAATAAAATGCAAGTCCTAATGTTTCTTCTCCTCAACTCTCTACTTACCTCCCTACCTTAACTTCCAAATGTCTCACACCCTATCAAGACCTTATGGACACTACTTACTTATATAAAAACCTTAAACCTAACCCATCATCTTCTCAACTCCTCCAATCCGAACTTAGCCAAAGATTGCTGGCTCTGTCTATTCCCTTCTTCCACCCAGTATTCAGCCATCCCTATCCCTGTCCAACACTGTACTACGAGTACCATGACCCTTCACCCCAAATATCTGGGAAGTCAACACTTCCAACTAATGAACATTGGTAGTCTATGTGATTTTATCATGAATGAATACACCAAAAAAGACCCTAACAGGTAGAGTCATCAATTTCCTCATATCTTACCACTCTAATCTAACACAGGTAACAATACCCAAATGCCCAATTTGGGGACCCATCTCAATCCTTACTACTCTTAAATTTCAAGTCCCCATCTGTATAAAATGGGTCCAACAGAAGGGCAAACACCTGGATACCCTTCAAAACTTGATCTACAACCATACTATTACAATAATGTCATCAAATGATTGGACAAACTACCAAGTATCCCAGACGGCCTCCTTTTCAAAACCTGTATGCTTTTCAGCTAAACCAACAATACAAGCTTCAGAATTAAAGAACAAAAACACAGGCTACTGTTAAGGAAGGCCAAGAGATTGTATAAACATTTTTTCCATGGGAATCCTGCTTTAACTCTTCCCACTCTGAATGCCTACTGATACCAGCTTATGAACGCTTCAACAAATGGGTCTTTATAGATACAAAAAGACATTTTCTCCACCTGGAAAATAAAATGGCCAATGCAAACCAAGTCAGTTCTCAAGGGCCTTTTCAACCCCTCACCGGAGCCGTGTTAGTTGGGACACTCTCCACCTGGGAAAATTAAAACTCCAAACACCCTATTGATCACCTTTTCACTATTGAAATAAATTTTTGCCTCAGAACTCCAGGAATATTCTTTCTCTGTGGGAATAGTTCTTATCTCTGCCTTCCCGCTAATTGGGCAAGGACATGTACCCTAACTTACCTTGCACCTGAAAGTAACATTGCTCCAAACAATTAGGCATTACATGTACCCCTAATCCACACAAGACCCAAACAAGTCATACAGCTTATACCTCTCCTCATAAGCTTGTGAATAACTGCAGGAGTAGGTACCAGAGTCGCCAGCTTAGCTACTTCTCTCTTTCTACCAACAATTATCTGAAGATTTATCTAACAGCTTAGATAAAATTTCTGAAAGCATTATTACCTTACAAAACCAGTTAGATTCCCTAGCAGGAGTCGTACTCCAAAATCGCAGTGTTACACCTCTTAACGACTGAAAAAGGCTGAAAAAGAGGGCATATGTCTATTCCTAGAAGAGGAATGCTGCTTTTATGTAAACCAGTCTGGTCTAGCTAGAGATGCAGCAAAAAAGTTAACAGACCGAGCCTCTAAAATCCAACAGCACCAAAACGAATCCTGGAGCAACTGGTCCAAAATTTGGAATTGGATGCCATGGCTACTCCCCTTCCTGGGTCCTTTGGCAATCATTTTTCTTGTTTTGGCCTTCGGGCCCTGTCTTTTACTCCTCTTGTCCAGTTTATTGCTTGTTTGGTTCTGTGGTTTTATGAGTCAAACCATCCATGAATTTCTGATACAATCTGAATATCAATGACTTTCTACCATACCCTCCAACAATATCTCCTTCCAATTCCAGCCTTTTATCCTCCCCAGGGTGTGTCCCTTCTTAGCAGGAAGAAGCTACAGAAAAAAGAGCTTTGGCCTTATTCCATATAACACAAGCCTGGAATGTAAGGTAACTACAACCCCCACTCATCCCTCCCACCCCTTCCCCACTAATTAACACAACAGAAACTGCCCCTCAAGCCTGTTTTAACATTGCAAAGCAGGAAGGCCCTGCTCTAACTCCTACTCAAGCCTTTCTTCACCTTGCAAAACAGAAAGGCTCTGCTCTAACCCAAGAACTGGCTCACAGAGATGGGAGCAGAAGCCCCCTCCATTTTTCCATGGAGGGGGGGGGGGGGGGGGGGGGGGGGGGGGGGGGGGGGGGGGGGGGGGGGGGGGGGGGGGGGGG
>CAUYQG010277987.1:0-23691 GCA_963574415.1 Tarsius wallacei
GGCATGGTAGCGCACTCCTGTAGTTCCAGCTACTTGGAAGGCTGAGGCGGAAGGATCGGCGGAGCCCAGCAGGTCGAGGCTGCGGTGGCCGGGAGCGGCCACTGCACTCCAGTCTGGGCGACAGAGTGAGACTCCAACTCACAAAAAAAAAAAAAAAAAAGAGCAGGGAAACAGCCCACAGAATGGGAAAAAATATTTGCCAGCTATATATCTGACAAAAGCCTAACATCAAGGATCTACAAGGAACTCAAACACACTGAAAAAAACAAACAGCCCCATCAAAAAGTAGGCAAAAGACATGAACAGACACTTCTCAAAAGAAGATACACGGGCAGTCAACAGACACGTGAAAAAGTGCTCAGCCTCACTCTTCATCAGAGAAATGTAAATCATAAGTATACTGAGATACCACCTAACCCTAGTAAGGATGGCCATCATTAATAAAACAAAAAACAACAGATGCTGGCGAGGATACGGAGAAAAAGGAACGCATCTACATTGCTGGTGGGAATGCAAACTAGCGCAGCCTGTTTGGAAGACAGTGTGGTGATTCCTGAAAGAACTAGAAATTGACCTTCCATATGACCCAGCAATCTTTCTATTGCGAATATACCTGGAGGAACTTAAATCATTCTACAAAAAAGATACCTGCACACGCATGTTTGTTGCAGCTCTACTCACAATAGCAAAAACATGGAACCCACCATGCAGCCCATCGAAGCTGGACTGGATTAAAAAAATGTGATACATATACACAATGGAATATTATGCAGCCATAAAGAAGGACAAAACATATGGACTTTGCAGCAACTTGGATGGATTTAGAATCTATCGTACTCAGTGATTTATCACAGAAACAAAAAACAGAGTACGATATGTTCTCTCTCATAAGCGGACCTTGAACAATTATCATAATACTATAAGAAAGGGATTGGCAGTTGAGGGAAACTGCCAGGGGAGGGAGGGTGGGATTGGCAGTTGAAGGAAACTGCCAGGGGAGGGGGGGTACACATCATCAACAAGGGTACCTACATAATGAACATTTGTATACCTAACCCTGAAATATATCCCACATCTTTAAAATAAATAAATAAATAAAAATAAAATATAAAAGTAAAAAAAAAAAATTCTTGTAACTTGGTAGATACCCACTCATCTCTAAAGGTCAACGTCAAATTAGCCTGTTCCTAAACTTTTTACCCAGAGTTGATTCCTTGCAAGGAAATGTCTTTACTTGCACAGTATACTGGCCAATTTATTTAACTCTAGGCCTAAATCTGACTTTTTCACCTATCTTTCATTTGGATCTTGTAAAAATTTCAGCATTTAGTCAGACCTTTGAACTTTATTAGCTGTAGTGTATATGTCTCACCTAATAATATTCTCAACTAAAAGGTTAATCACATTTCTTTTAGCAGGCTCACTTAATATATATTTTAAAAGAGAAAGGATTTCACATCACTACCCTCCTACTTTGGTATCTACATATTTTTCTCTCTTTTTTCTTTCCAAATATCTCCCACTTCCCCCACTATGGTGCCTGAAATTTCTTTTTTAGAGTTAAGGTGTTATTGCTGAAGAGTCCCATGCTAAAATAAAATTACTTGTATTGACATATTTTGTTTGATTCATTTATTCAGGTAATTTCTAGATTTCTCATTTGAGAGGACAGATCTAAAGGAAAGATAACTTCTAGCTTGGCTCACGAGCAGGAGAGAGGTGCCATGTCTGAAAATTGTATTATTGTTGATTATGCTATTACATCAGAAGATCATGTGAAATTATAGGTGTTACCTACTAGATAAATAAGGGGAGAGATATGGAAACAGGGAAAGAGGACTTAGAAATGAAAGGTAGATCTGCAAAGGCCAGTTACCCACTTTACTGTTCTTCAAAAGCCTGAGTCAAAAACCTAGAAATAACTCATTGCTGCTTTTCACTTCAAGGTATATTGCTGCTTTTAAATTTAAACTGTGTCCAATTCTATGGTGAAGATAAATTAATGAACAACGTCAGCTTTCAAGTAGTTTATTTGCCCCTCTAAGAGCACTGAAGTCACACTTAAAACTGTTGAATAAAAATTAACCATTAATTGAATCATAGGATATATTCAGATATGAGAGGTTTTATTATTCAGTGGAAAGTACAATGAATAATATAATCTTTTAAAGTCCTTAAAGCAAACACTTGACCTGCTGTATTTACATCAACTTTGCTAGCATTTACTCTCTTCAATTTTTTTCTACTCTTATTCTTTATCCTCCTTATTGTATATCCATGCTTCCTTCAGCCGTCCTCAACATCACTAAACTAAGGGAATATATAATTCCGTGAGTAGTACCAATAAGTGGTACCATTTGAGGGAGTGCCGCCAGATCTACTTGCTAAAGGCTATTACTCTGCCCTGCACTAGTACCTGAAATTCCTAGCATTTTGGTTATGGTTTTTAGTTAAGGCATGAGCTTAAAAAACAGTCATAAGGATACTAGTGCAAATGTCCAAAGCAAGTGCACTCACATTTATTCCTTAGAAGGCAGAGAAAAAATTAAATGTTCATTTCTTTGAAACTTATATAACCTAGCATGTTGGAGCTAAAAAGAATCTTTGAAGTCATGTCGAGTTTTTAATTAAAATTGGGTTATTTTGTTTCTTTTTTTGTTTTGTTTCAGAGTCCTTTTTTAAATGATACTTGACATAAAAGTTCAAAGAGTAAAATAGATGAACATTAGGGCTCACCTTCTCTGCTTGTTAGTGGTTCCATGCAAGAAATGAATTCACAATCTTGGTGCTATTTTGTAGAGAATGCATGACTTAAATCCAGATATTCTGTTTCCCAATCCTGGGATCTTTCTATTTGTTGAACTGTTTCTAGTGATAACTTAAAAAAAAAAAAACCTGAATTTATTCTACTCTGTGAGATTATTCTTGTGAACATGGCTACATAAGAAAACTGAAGTGGTACTAAATAGTAAGATGACAACCATAAGGAAAATAATCCAAAGGGAAAGGGGGAAAATGGACTTGAAACAAAACCCTCTTTGGCAGGACCCAGAATTTCTTAGAGAACCTCTGAAATTCAGCTGAGTATGAAGATTGAGTAGGATTGGTAATTCTTATTGTTTAAACAACTCCCCAACCGACAATAAAGCAATATCCAAGTAAAGTGGCCTTTGATAGGAAAAGAAATGAATTGTAGATCAGATACTTCCAACTTCAGAAGATTACTTTCTGAAAAAAATTGCAATATCTGTGAAAGCCAGTTTACTGAGGTCATGAGCCTAAATTTTATTGCAAAGTTCCAAATTATGAATAGTATCAATTTTTTCCTTCAGATTTTTAACATCAGAGAAAAGATGCTATGTATTGCAAAATAGATGTAATAAGTGAATCCAAATAGAAATGTTAGTGTGCAAATGGAATCTTATTAATCAGAACGTGTCATGCTAATTAAAAGGACAGTTGATGACATAACGTAAATCTAGTGATTTTTTTTTTTTTTTTCTGATTTGGTTGCCCAGTGTGGGGCCCAGGACTTGACCTTTCTTTTTTTCTTTTAAAAATTTTTTTATTTTAAATGTGTGGGGTACCATCCGAGGTTAGGTATACAAAATACCATAACCAATTTTAAAATATTGTTACCAATGCCTATATTAAGCATATGAATGCACTTTTACAATGGATAGACTTTTTCAATTTCCCAGTTTGTAGAAACTGCAGGCTGCGTGTTAAAGAGGTGCTGATCATGAGGCAGAGAAATAAATATCGTATCATCACATTTTATGGTCGTAACTTCCATAGAATTATAATTTTTTGATTTTTTTTGTCTAAAGTTTCTACAGCTTTTCCTTCAGGAAACCTTTTTTTTCTGGAAGATTATGCAAACAGGTGATGATTCAGGTTTTGTGGGGATCTCAGGTTTATATACTTTGGGGCCTCCTCTCTTAAAAAAAGAATATAAGATCACAAATGCAAAATTAGGAATGAAAGTGAATATTTAGAAGGGACTTATGCAAGTGGGGTGTCCTGAGGTTTAAGCTTCAAGGTAAATCCACTCTTGCATGCAGAACACACCACTAAATAATTTAATAGTTGATCAGTGAAGAAGAGGGAAAATTTTCAAAAACCACAACCCTTTGATATTGGAAGGGTTTTGATATGTTAATGACATGCATAAATACAAGTGACAAGATTGCAATCATTTGGTCAAAGAAAGACAGAATTATAATGCACAGTTTGATAAGATGAGATCTAAATTAGATCAATTAAACTTTGATAGTGCTGTGACAATCTGGTATGTCTTTCTGCAGTGCATCTTGAGAAATTTAGTTACAATTATTTTAAATCACTAGTAGTACATGTTATACCAATTAAATGGGAATTACAAAGAAATACATTCAATCTGATCAAGGTTAATAAGAAAAGACTCAACATTTTCAGAAAATGCCCTCTTAAACAGATGGTCTTCTGTAACATGTAAAATGAAAACTAGGATCAAAGTAATGATTTATTTTTCAATTTGTGATATAAACTGCAGTTTAACCTAGAATCACTATATTTTGAGGCATCTGATTCTGTTGTCTGGGTTGGTCACTAAATAAGAGCATTTGGTTATTTTCAGCCTCACTAAGACCTTTTATGCACAAACTTTTTTATCTATTAGGTTCAGGTTTATCTATGTCTGTTTTTCTTTATCAGATGCTTAATTTAAGGTCTATGTATATCATTACTAACAGGACAATTAGAATATATACTGATGGATTACTAATGGTGGATGAACACAAATGACTTATGCTTTGGGGACCAGCCATAAAGGTAAGAGAAGCAGTTGGCCCCTTGAGTAGTTCCATTTGAGGGGCACCGTAGATCTATTTGCCAAAACATGTCTCCCTCTCTGTTCTGCACAAGTATCGGAAAATTCTCACCATTTTGATTATTGTTTAAATTTAAAGCACTAACCTAAAGCCAATTTTTTTTAAAATTAAGCCTACTAATAGAAAAAATCATCTGATATTTATTCAGGTCAAATATAACACTGATAAGAGCTTGGCTATACCTCCAGCTAAAAGATACATAGTCAAGAAGATAATGGGTGTTATTGGGATATATTCATAGGTGTACAACTAGAATTTAGGGATATAGATGAGGTAAATGGGTTCATTTGGAAAGTGATTTCAGTTCTACGTCTTCCTGACTTGGTTATTAGCTGATTGTATTACCACAGGAAAGTCACTTGAATTCTGTGAATTGTCCCTCTCTGTAAACATGAAGAAGTTGATCCTTTCCAGTGGCAAAAGTCTATTTATTTAAATAAATTTTGAGCATCAAAATTTATTTTGGCTGAATCTTTTGAAATATCAACCCAGAGTTCTTTAAACTCAGGTCTGGAAGCCACTTGCCT
Source organism: Tarsius wallacei (assembly GCA_963574415.1). Classification (NCBI taxonomy): domain Eukaryota; kingdom Metazoa; phylum Chordata; class Mammalia; order Primates; family Tarsiidae; genus Tarsius; species Tarsius wallacei. Next base: position 5,399 of record CAUYQG010277987.1, read on the forward strand.
CAAGGGTTTAAGCAGTCACCATTTGCTGAAGTACTGCTAAATTCATATTCACCTCCCCTTTTCCTATATTCACTTTTGGTGTAGAAGCCTAGGTCAATTAGAGTTGCGTGGTGAGATGAAAAATAAACTGAAAAGTGACTTTATAGGCCCACTTAAAATGTTAACTTGAAAATTTCCTATTATCGACATATGCACGTCATATTCAGGTTTTAGTGTCCATGAGATCATGGTATCTGTTACATCTAGTTGGGTGTGGCCCTCAGAGAAAATTGTAACATCAACTGTCCTTCTAATTATAGTAGTATAGCTGTTATAATCAATAAGGCAGTTTTATAAAGTAAATAAGTATATGTATACATACTTGTATACATATATGTATATATGTGTATACATACTTGTATACATATATGTATATATGTGTATACATATACACACATTTCGTATAAATCAGGAAGTGGTTTTTTTTTCATTTACCAAATATCTATTGACATTTACTGTATGTTCAACAGCACACTATGCTACACAGTTTAGTTCTTTTCTTATTAAATTTTATAGGAATCTGTCATCTTTCCCAATATATATTTTTCTATTATATTTATAAACTTCATTTATTCCACAGATAAATTTAAAGAAGTCATTGAAATTGAATCCTCTAAAATATATTCCAGGAAGTGTTTTGAGTGCTTTAATATATTAACCAATTTAATATTTAGAATATATCAATAAGGTTTGGCACTATTGTTATCACCATTTTACAGATGATGAAATTGAGACAAAAAGAGACTAAGTAACTTGTCCAAGGTCACAGAACTCAAAGTAGCAGATAGAAGAGATGCTATGGCTCCAGTGTCATAATGAATAGAGTAGATGTAAGTAAGGAAAATAAGAGAAGGCTTAGAAACTTCTATGTAAGTAGCTGAGCAAAGCTATTTCACACCTAGTAAAATATATGCTCAAACACATCTAGTGATTAGGAGCTATTTACAGCAATAATCTACTAGAGAGCCTGGCATGAGATAAATAGAAAATATGAGACAAACAGGGCCGACAAATGTGAAAAACGGGATCATGAGACTTTGTTGTTTTACTGACAGTCTTGCTGCCTTGGAATAATCGTTACAGCCCTTGCAGAGGTACACCTGAATGAGGAGTTCCATATGCCAATATGAAGCAGATAAAGCTCTTCCCCACTTAATTCAATTGAAATGGCATGTGGAAACGAGGGCACCTTATAACGAAAGTCTGGGAAAACTAGGGAAGTGAGGTGCACAGTACTGAGAGCATTCCAGGAGTCTAGAGAGACTAATTTATAAGGAAAGATTAAAAGGATTAATTATATACAGCTTGACTAAGTAATGACTAATGAGGAACACGAGAACTGTCTATAAGTATCTGAAGAACAAATATGCCAAGGAGAGAAGGGATTTACTTAGTGGGACACAAATAGATGAAACTAGCAACATTGGTTAGAATTACAAAAAGGATCATTTTGGTACAATAGCTTATAAAATTTCTTGACAGGTAATATCTGTTATATCATAAAATAGATTCAGGAAATAAAACAAAAAAGGGCCCAGTTTGACCTTTAAGAATATCAGCAGGGTGTATGGAAACGTACAGCGGTATATATTAAGAAGATATAGGCTAGGTTAAATACTCTGGTTCTGGAGTGTGATATCCTTTACAGTTGGAAAGATCTATACCCATCGTGCCCCATACCAGTGTTATAGTGCAAGTTAAGGTTGTTATGTTTTGCATCTTATCGCCCAGTGTCAAGTAGTTTTGTGCTTGGTTCTCTGGATGGGTGTTATTACAGGAAAAGAGGGCACCACTGAGAACTAAAACCTGTTCTCCAGAGACTGGAAGCATTGTTTCAAGCAGAGACCAGATGTTGGAACCCAAGAGATTAAAGATGGCAAATTAGGCATTTTACTTATCATAGTATGTATTCACTTATTATTTATAGAATGAATAAAGGGATGAATAAATGAACCTCACTGAATTGGAATATTCTCATCTGTAAAATATGATTAGCAAAAAATACATACCCTTAACTAAATGTTTTAAATTAGCTAATGTATGTGAAGCCTGACAAAAGGTATTTGTTCGTTAAATGATAGTTATTATTATGTGTTTCTCAGTGAACTGGTATAGAATGATGTTTAAGGTCTTGCTTTGACTACTTTTTAACCTTGCATCCTGATTGTGCCTCTCTCATCGGGAGCATGTTAACCGGGATCATACTACTTAACTCCATGAGAGAAGTCAGGAGTCCAGAGTGAGCCACTGCTGACACATTCACCTCTGAATTCAAATTAAGTCATTTTGCACATAGTGAAAACTTGATGGTGCTGCTGAAAAGGAAAATAAATTACTATGTTTCACAGCATCGATCTAGTGGAAGAAATAGATTATTGTGCGCCATAGATTGCCAAAAAGGTTTCCTATCCTTTTGAATATCTGTCAGTACAAATCACCCATGTTCATAAAGTTAAAAGTCCCAGTTGGTCTTTAGAATGTGCTCATAGGTGATCCAAGTTTTGGTGAGTATTGCAATACATCTGAATACAAATATATTGTACACTAACCTCTCCCCCACACTCTGTAGTATAGTCAAACTTTACATAATCTTTGTCTTTATATCTTCCCTTTACAACTCTTGGTACATTTTGGCACCTTAACTCACAAACATTTCTAACATAAATGTGTTTTTAATTCTCAGTTGTTAAAAATCAGCACAAATATGTTGTAAAGTCATGATGCTTTATTTAGGGTGAAAAATAATTCTTTTAAAGATATATGCTTGAGTTTTCAACAAATATATCTTTAAAATGAATGTACAAAAGCAATACCAGGCATAAATTACACTCAAAGATAAATCAGGTGGAAATAGACAATTTTGACTAAGTGCCAACTGCCACATAATGTTGCAATGACTTAAAGAATACATTTACATTTATTTAGTGAAGATTAAAGGCATCTCTGTTTGTGAAATGTCAATTAATAAGGACTTACAGTTTTTGTTAGAAGGAGCATGCATTTTAATTGTTTTTGTGGAACTTTGATGGTGATTCGATTGTCCTTGTAACCAGATTACAAAACCTCAGCCTCTGGAGCAGCCTAAAAGATAACACATAGAATAGTTCCTGTAATATTTTTTATCAAGTTATCCATTGAGAGTGACATGCTATTGTTTCTGAGGGAGCACCATAATGGAAGGAGAGCACACTTCCATTCACAAGGGATAGGCCCTGAGACCTTCTTGACTTTCCACGTCCTCAAATATCACTCTATCATATAATTTCTCTCATAAAACGCAGTAAAGTATAACTTAAAATTTTAACAGGCCCTTTTCAGACCATTAATGATTCTATAAATACAAGACTAAAGTCATTTACAAAGCCATTTCTAGCTAAGAGCTGGCACTTTCTTTTCACTGCCAGTATTATCACTAGCAGTTGTTTTTCTTTTCAGGGCTATTTTTCACATAGAAATAAAGTTTACTGTTATCACTTCAGTAGAGTTGCTGCATACACCCCAATTAGTATAGAAGGGCATAGAGTTTTGGATGTTGGACTGTTGGTCAACTCACTCACTAGCTATACTCAACACTAAACATCCAAATTTACGTGTCAGCAACATTCCACATTACTAGAGGTCACAGACTCATGGAGTCACTTCATGAATAATCAAAATTGCAAATGGTAAATCCATAAATTCCAAGGATCTGCTGTATTTACTAGCTTAATGAGCTTGGAAGTTGCCTTTCACTGTCTATTATAGCAGAGTATCAAAGTGTTTGAGCCTAATGGACTCTTGTTACTCTTATCAACTTTACAAAGAAATCTGGGAAATAGCTTTAAGTCATAGATGTTGAAGACCAGCATGACCTTTATGTTATCTGTACTCACTTTTTGATATCCCCAAATGTAGTTATACCATTTCTAGTAAATTTCATTTGTTTATTTTGCTATTAAAAATTTAGAATGTCCTGTTTATCTGGAAATTAGATGCCAAATAGCAGTATGTATAAGCATTAACCACCTGTTATATTCAAACACTGTGCTTATTACTATAGTAAATGAAAATATTAATATAAAAACGTCCACTTGTGGGTCATTTATCACATATCAGGCATTGAGTAATCACTTTACATGCATTATCTCATTATTTCTAATGGTAGGGCTTTGAGGAATTCTTGCCCTTGAAGAGTCTATAATCTATTTGAAGCGATGTCATAAATGTTAGATCTGGTTGGTTCCTTGGGGTAACCTGAGAGGCATAGGAGGTTTTATCCAAAAATATACTAGACATCCAAATCTCTAAATTCATTTTTATGAATCAACTGTATTTTCCTTTTTCTACAAACTGATTAACTTAGAGTTTCTGTTAATTCATGTAGATACCTCAGAAGTTAACCATTGTAAATCTTATTTTTAAGGATTATAAAGCATATCAATAGTGAGATGTGAGTGAAGATGTAGTCTTAATTGAACCAATCTGCCTTTATGCTTTTTATTCAAAAGCATTCTGTTGCATATATCAGGACCTCTATTGTATATTAAAGAAGACCCTTTAGCCCTGTTGGACTTGCATTTGTTTCTGAGTCTGCTATAAGCCTACCAGTAATCTTTGATCAAAATTTTCATTATTTTCTCTGGGAGTTGAAGGCGTGAGGAAGTCCCAAACTTGTTTCTTTATAACAAGCTTAACTTGCTGAGCAAAGTTTGTTGAACAGTGAAGATTGATGCCAACTTTTGCAAATGACAATTTTTGGTCACCCGCCCCCTCTGGTGTATAGTTAATTGTGAACAGCGTAACACAGAAAATTCTGCAAAACCAAACAGATTGCAGAAGTCTAGCATCTCGGATGGTATGTAGATTTGTTGCTTTTCCTGAAGGACTCTTTCTATCTGTGAAGCAATAAAGAAAGTCTCTTGAGAAATATATTGCCTAGGGAGTCAAGAGCTCTGGTTTCTAGTCTAGGCCTTGACACAGACTTTGTGATTTCTGGCAAGTTATTTTATCTCTGGGGACCATGGTTTTTAAAACTATAAAATGGGATGATGATGTCTATCTCACAGTCCTGTTGTATAAGGGCAAGTGCAAAAAGGTTGTTCCCTTTAGAAGAAATCCACAATTTACACCCTAAATTATGTTCTTAGATGTGCATGTATGTGGTTTTTCATTGTTGACATGTATAATGAAAACTATTTGTCATTTTACTTAACTGTTGCAGCCCAAGAAGCTGAATACAATTTGGTTATAAACAAAGAAGGAATATTGTGTAGATGAGTTGAGTAAATTTTTCTTCTGCAATGTATGCAGTTTATGATTGTTATAGTCAGAAAGAGGATATGAAAAAAGAAAGCACATCTGCAGCTATTCAGCACCAATCTGTATTAGGTAAAATGTTCCATAGCAAACCCATGATTCAAGAAAAGAAATTGTAGCTTCTCACATTTTACCAACCCTTTGTTGTTTTCTTTCTTATGCCACTTATTGTTAGAAGCTGCTTTTCCCACTCCCAGAACTTCACAGCTGTCCCTGGAGAGGCTTAGTAAGCGCTATTGTCACAGCTTTATCTTCTTCATTGATTTAGAAATGCAATGAGGATGACATGATTATCTGTAGAAACATCCCTCCCCTGAATGACATAGTATATGTTGAGTTTTAGTGATTGTTATTTTCAGTATGGTTCAGGTCAGTGGGTCTTTACCTAGTACCTGTCATGTCTATACTAGTACTAGATATCATGAGAGATTGATGGAAAGTAACCAACACAGCCCTAACACCAAATACTTTATATGTTGAGATAAAACATGTTCGTGCATGATACTCATGCCACCTTTGCTTTGAAGCTATAAGCTCTTTGAGGCTGTGAGCCATGTATGACTCATCTTAAGGTCTTCCACAGTCACACTCTGAGAGGGAGAATTCTCCGTATTATGGGACTGTCCCACTCCATTGCATGATGATTATTTTCCCTTCCCCCATATACTAAATGTTATTAGTATTTCACTGTAACTACCCCACTACTTTTCCAAATTTGGTATAACTGCTCCGTCAATTGAAAGTTACTGTTTTATAGCATCAGAGATGCTACCTTGCGCATGATAAGAGCTCCATCAATATTTTATGAAAGACTGAACTCACGAAACATAACAATTGGAGGATAACTCAACAGAGCATAAAATTGCATGCAAGACTTTTTGGGACAGTACATTAGTACATTAGGGCTCTAGGAAGTGAAACTATGTCTTGCTAGGCTGTATGAGATATTGTATTAAGCTGTGACTTAAAGAATAGGTAAGCTTTCCTAAGTGAATGGCAAGCCCTCTAAATAAGGATAGCAAAATTAAATAACAACAGTGTAAGCTGACTGGGTTAAAAAAACAAAAAATGGCCTGGGAAGTAGTACTGGGGATGTTGGGATAAGTAGTAGTAACAAAGACTGTAGGCAGCTAGACTTGAAACTGTAATAAGCAATTTACTTCCAAAGGCCTTTGTACAAAGTTACAACAACATGGAAGTCATATCTTATGAAGATAATTTGACTACTGAATATACAGTATGTTTAAGAAGGCAAATGCTGGAGACTGTTGACTAGTTAGGAAGTCATTGGAAAATATTAAGTTTATCTTTCTGTCTCCCTCTCTCTGACACACACACACACACACACACACACACACACACACACACACTCAATCTCTTTTTATTTATTCTCTGATCCATACTTATTCCTTTTATGTTTCTTTGTCTCTTTTAGGTAGTGGAATATTTTTTAGACACCTAAACTCAATAATGTTTTTGTTTTTTGTTTTTCATTTCTCCTTGCTCTACTAGTACCAATGAAACATATTATAGAACTTCTATAATTTTTTAAAAATCACTTTAATTTTGTCTTTTAGCCCTTAGTTCACAGCTTAAAAATCTTAAAGTACTAGAATATGGAAACTAGAATCAACTCAGTGATTAATCTGACCTTCCTCTAGGAGAAGTGAGACTATAAGAGAAGACTCTAAAGACAGAGTTTCTGAGCTCTGAGTGGATGAAGTTCACAGAAGAGCAATAGTTTCTAGTTTCTGAAAAGAAAAAGTTGATGATGAATTGCATTATATTAACTGAGATAATATATTCTGATATGTAAGACTTATTTGTCGACTTATTTTATTCTGTTATCAATATTTTAAATTTCAGTTGGGAGGGATTAGAAGAGGGAAAGATGTTTATCCTACTTCTCAGATCAATTGTCATTTACTTAAGATGACTGGAAAGAGGCAATTTAGTTAATATAGCAATATAATATGGCAACTCCTTAATTTATATTAATTTATAATAAAACTCAGGTTAATATACTGATACAAGATATCTAGCCAGTTTACTTAAACTATAATAGAAATACATCTCCAAAACATAGTTTACTCAAGCACCCATTTATATACAATCAGTATGCTAGTTTCAAATTATTGTTATCTACTTATTAAGTGTCTTAAGGGACCACAATAAGAAACACTTAACAGTTAGCAAAAATCATTGTTTGCGAATTAAAGTAATGCAACTGTTGCATTAATTAGACTATTTTAAAGTTCAGACATTTTCTTTTTAATACTTCACCATTTTCTCATTCTACTAAGATGTTACTCTGTATGTGTTAATGTATTACATGAAGCAGAATAATTGCCAGACTGTTTATGTTGAGATAAATATACTTTTGGCATATGTCGTACAAAATTTGTAAAAGCATTCTGGGGGGAAAAGGGGTAAACTTGAACATTTTTCATAAACAGGCAGTTTTAAAAGTATAGATATAAAATCCTGGATTATGTAGACAGCCATTCTAGTGGCTTAAAACTAGGAAAAATAGAGGGGCTTTTTATCTTGGCGATTAAATCGTTTTTTATATCTTTTTGAACTGAAGTTTTCTGGCGGGTCAACTAAAGAACAGTTAGAGTAAATGCATTTATAAGGCAAAGAAAACAATGTGATAAAGAATAAGAAATGTATTTTTTCATAATAGTCCATTTGGTCTTCATGGGTTCCTAAATGGTAAACTTTTTGGAATCTTTCAGGATTTAAGTTTGTTAATGTTTAGCCAATTGTAATTCTGTACTTTCAAGTGGGAAAAATGGCCTCCTATTGCATGTGAACTCTCAAAACTTAATTTAATTAATCAACTAATATGCCACAACAATTTACTTAAAATGTCTTAAAATACACATTAGTTAAAAAGTAACAGAAACACTGTAGATAGTCACATATCAACTTCAATTACTTAGGAAATACAAATGGCACAGATCTAAGCTATGGATAAATCTCTTTATTCTAGTTGTGCCAGTACATAGGCCAGGATTATGATCTCTAATCCTATTTCAAACATTTAGCGTGGCCAAAATTTCTCTGCTTGTAGCTTTGGTCCTAAATTCTGATCAGTGCCCTACCCTGGTGAGCTGGTTTGGACCATGTGTCAACTACAAAATTCCTTTTGACCTAGGTCATGGGCAGACTACAGCTATATGTCCCACTACCAGTTTCCTCTTGGCTTTCTAAAAGAGTCCTGTGGTGAACTTTGGCCTGTGCTCCCTATGGGGATACTCCCTGGCTCACCTTATTGCACTGGTTGCATGAGTTCCAAGAAATAAGAAATAGAAGAGCAGCGTATTATATAGCTTTGAGATTTGTTAAGTCATATTAAATACAGAAGAAAGAATATGGACTTTGTAATTAGACCAACCCAAATTTGACAAATATGAGCTTTGCTCTGTGACCTCAAACAGGTTGCTGCACCACTCTGTATCTCGGTTCTTCGTCAGTAAAATGGCCAAAAGCATACCTACAACCCTGCTAGGATGTTTTGACTTTAAAGTGCCACAAGACATGAGAAGAGATGGGTTATCTTCATCCGAGGATGAGAAGGAGTTGGTATACTGGTTTCAATAAAGGGTGATTAGCACCTGTTGTTGAGATATAGTCTAAGGGCAAATTAAAACTATTCTTAACAACTGGCTTATGAATAAATTTTAAAGGGAAAACAAATAAAACATACATCAAGATAAAAGACTTCAAGGGACTGGAGTCAAAGAGCTCTCCAGAAGAAGGTTGAAAGAACTACAATATAAGGTCAATGCCAGGCAACCTGAAGGCAACCCTGAAGCCAACTGCCATCATTACTCAATGTGCATTTTTTAAATACAAGTCTGGTTCCTAAACTGGAGAACAATTTTCAGGAACATCGAATGAAATGGCTTTGATTGTCCTCTAAGTTTTTTTGTTAGCAATTAAATATATGAAATGTATAGCATTTCACATACCACATTTTCACATCCTCATCATTCTACGAGGTCTGACCATTAAGTTTGTCAACTAATACATAGCTCATTGTATTCATTGCTGAATATCACTATGGTCACCTTTGAAATACTCCCCCTGGGAAGCTATGCACACTGATGCCAGCATTTAGCTCACTCATTAAAGCAATTTTGGAATGCTTTCTGGAATGGCCATTAGAGCTGTGGTCATATCACCCTCGATGTTCTGAATATCATAAAAATGTCTTCCTTTCAACATTTCCTTTATCTTTGGGTAAAGAAAAATGTCACTGAGGGTCAGATCAGGTGAGTAGGGGGGATTTGTTTACTGGCTAAAAACTCCCTCACATACAGTGCCGTGTAAGCTGGTGCGTTGTCGTGATGCAAGACCTCTTTCAGGACCATATTTGCCACACCTTTCTCATGCCAAGATTTTAAGTTAAGATTTTTCCTGTTTCTCTATTGATGCTTAGTCTGCTATGCTTCTCACAGTCAGTCAATGATGTTGACACACAATTCAATGCATTTTTGCAATGTTTACAACAGTTCTGCTCATTACTGACTGTCTTAAGCTCTTCATCAGTGACACTTTCTCTACCCTCAGAAAAACATTTAATCTATTTGTATACTGCTATTTTCTTCAGGGAAATTTCCCCATAAACTTGGACTAACATATCCCTGATTTCACTTCCACTCTTGCCAAGTTTAACAAAAAATTTAATGTTTGTTCATTGTTGTAATTCAAACTGCAACATACTTGCAATGACAGCTCTGGTGGCCATTCCAGAAAAAGAGTTCCAAAATTGCTTTGACAGGTGGACTAGGTGCTGACACTGATGCATAGCTTCTCAAGGGGGATACTTTGACGGTGACCATACTGATATAAAACAATGAGGTATGTAGCACTTTTTCTAGAATGCATTCGTGTACTTACTTGCCAGACCTCATACTCAGTTATGTTAAATCTAACATGTTGTCATATTTTCTTTAAACTTATTTTCAGGAATAAGACATTGGAGGAAACAAAAATGGAAACCACTTGTGTCCCCTCATCCCATTTCTCTCATCTTCACTCCAGATGTAACCAGTATCCTGAATTTGATATTTTGCATTCATATGTATGTTTTTACAGCATCCATATATGTTTTCATGAAATACATATTCTTCATCAATGTTCTTTTGTCTCATAACATTGTTTATGTGATTTAACTAGGATAATATCTGAGGCTCCATAGCATTCTGTTAATTTAAAAAGTAGTCAATTGGATGCAAAATACTAATCCTCCCTTATTGGTGGACATTTAGACTATTTTAAAAATTTAATTTTGCAAACAGTGCAGCAGTGCACATTCTTGCATTTGTGTACGTGTGAGAGAGAGTTTTTTAGAGTATGCATCTGTAAGTGGAATTTCCATGTCAAAAAGCATGAATATCCTCAACTTTAATAGGTATTGCCAAATTGGTTTCCAAAGTGCACAAGATTAGACTCACAATAGAAGTACATGAAATCCCTAATTCTCTATATCCTTATCAACATTTGATATGGTTACATTGTTCTGCATTCACACTAATGGTTCCTCACTGATTTAATTCATATACCACTGATTGCTTGTGAGGTAAAGTGCTTTTTCATATGTCTATTATCTATTCAGCTTTCCTTGTTTGAGGATTGCATGTTCATATCATTTGTTCATTTTTCTACTTTTTATTTAGTTGTAAGAGGCTCTTCAAATGTTATATTTGTCAGTTATGATCCATGCAATTATCTTCTCCAAGCTTATGACTTGTGTTTTTGGCTTATTTCTTGTGTCTTTGGCATTGCATCAAATCTATAGATTAAATTGAGTACAATTCATATTTTATGATATTAAGTCTTCTGATTCATGAACATATTTTCTGTCTCCTTTCACTCTAATCTTTAATGTCCTTCAATAATTTTTACTCAATTCATAAAGGTTGTGCACAGTTTTTGCTAGATTTATTCTTAGGTTCTTCTCAGCTTTGGTTAGTACTATAAATGGAATCTTGTTTTTTCCCCTATTTAACTAGATAATTTATACTTTTGTATAGAAGTGTATTATTGGTTTTAGTACACTAATTTTGTTTCATGCAACCTTATTAAACTTTTTTGTTGATTTTTTTTTTCTTTAGAGACAGGATCTTACTCTGTCACCTAGGCTGGAGTTGAGGGTTACTGCAGCCTCAAACTCCTGGATTTAAGGTATCCTCCCATTTCATTCTCCAGAATAACATGGACTACGGCAATGTATCACTATGCCTGGCTAATATTTTAACTTTTTTGTAGAGGTAGGGTCTTACTAATATTGCACATGCTGGCCTCGAACTCCTGACCTCAAGAGATCCTCCCACCATGGCCTCTCAAAACACTGTAATTGCAACCGTGAACCTGTGCCCAGCCTTTCTTAGATCTAATAGTTAGTACTCATTCTTGGATTTTTCTGTAGACAGTTATGTCACTTGCAAACAATGACAATTTTGTCTAATGATTTCCATTTTATAGCTGATTTATTTTTCCTTGTTTTATTACATTGTCTAGAACCTCCATTAAAATGTTAAATAGAAATGATGAGACTGGGTGTCTTAGTCCTGACTTGAATGGTAATACTTCTTAAATCACACCACTGATTAAGTTCACTGCAGATTTTTAATAAATACCCTTTAAGAAGTTGAGGGATTACTGCTATATTACTAATTTTCTGTTTTTTAAAAAAGGTTTTTAAATGTGAATGGATGTTGATTTTTGTTAAATACTATTTCTGCATCTATTAAAATAGTATATGTTTCTGTTTTTGTTATTTTGGTTAATTGGGTTAATTACATTGACTCATTTTTCTAATGTTGAATCGGCTTTCATTTCTTGGGTAAAGTCAACTTAGTCATGATGTATTATGCTTTTTATACATTGCTGGATATGGTTCACAATTTCATTTAAGGATTTTTGCAGATTAGTCTGTAATTCTCCTTTTTCAAATCGCCCTTGGATTTTTCTGTCATGATTATGCAAGTCTTAATGAATAAATGGATAGCTTTCCCTTTCTGTAAGTCTTTAAAAACAGTTTATATAGTCAGGAATTTATTACTTGAAAGTCTGATAAATTTTCATATAAAATTGTCTGAGCTGGTTGCATCTTAAGAGTGGGAGACTTTTGATGAAACATTTCATTTGTTTGATGGTTATCATTTATTTTTAGATTTTAAATTTTTTCCTTAGAGCATTTTAGTAATTTGTTTTTCTAGAAAATGATTTATTTTACCTAATTTTTCAAGTATATTTATATAAAGTTGCGTATAGCCTGATTTTGTGTTATTATAATTTAATTGTTGTTATTTTTTTTCCTTAGACTTTTGTTTTTTGTTGTTGTTGCTTGCTTGCCTTTTTTCCCTCTTTATTTACCAATTTTGCCACAGGATTATTTATTTTATAAGTTTTTAAAAAATGAACCAGCTTGTAATTGTACTGCTACTATCTATGTATTCTTTTCTTCTATTACACTAGTTTTTGTGCTTATTTTTTTATTTGCCTTTCTTTAAGTTTAGTCTAAGATTATTTTTTCAACTTTTTGAAATAAATATTTAACTCACTTATTTTTCCATCTATAATTAAAAAGGCACTTAGTGCTATACATTTCCCTCATTGTATACTGTTAGGCTTATCCCCTAAATGTTGATCTGTAGTGCTTTTGCTACCCTTAAGTGTTTTTTTTTAATTTATATAGTGATTTCATCATTAGCTCATTAATTACTTAACAGTGCTCTTAAGGTTGCCATAAAAGGGATCTGGGACTATCATTTTAGTGTTGATTTCTTAGTGCTTATAATTGTGTTTTAGCCTGCGCACCAATCCAGTCCCTGAGTCCATGGATATTTGGCTCATTTCTGGAGTGTGAGCCTGTCCCTGGTTCTCTTTTCTTCCTAGGTCACCAGTTTTTTTACAAATCTGGAAAACCTCTTCAGAAAGTTGGACATCAGGGCTTTGCTGTTCACCTTGCCTGCCTCTGAGCACTTTTATCGTGGACTCCCCTCTAGAACTGAAGCCGTGGGTAACACTGCATCCTTCTGAACTCAGAACCCAGTGCATCATTTACTTTACTGCTTCAACTGCTTTGCAGACTCTGTTCTTAGTTCAAAAATATGTTAAGCTTTGTCTTTGAACCCAGCTAAGTTTTTCTGCTCTTCTCATTTATCATATTATCTTTGCTAAAAGAGAAGAGGGGGAATGGTGGCTTAGAAGTGAGAATGTTATTCTAGTTCTTCATCTTTACAGAGGACTAAATGTTTTAAAACTATGAAAAGATACTGAATTTCAAAATAACTCACCCTTCTGCTCTAAATACAATGCCTCCCTTAGGCCAAGACCTAAACTCTTACTACTCACTAAAATGTGTTCAGAATAATGCAACAGTATGTGTATTTATATGATCTCAATTAATCTTTTATTTTGGCTACACACCCTCTTCATGTAATATTGAAATTTTCTGTTTGCTTTGTGGTGATGCAGCACAATACTTACAGGAACATTGCCCTCTTGTATTTTTTTTTTTGACCTTCAAAAGTGACTATTTCCAATAAAGTTGATACTTTTGCTTTGTGCTGAGTATTTTCAAAATAACTTTTTAAAAAATTTCAACTTCCCAGTATAAAATTGAAGGTCACACTGCCTGTTGATAACTAGCTAGCTCAAGTAACAGTGAATCATAAAGCCAAATAGAATTGATTGGAAATTGGCAGGCCTCTCTACATTCTCAGGGCTTATCAGGAGATTGAGTAAAGGCTAATCACTTCTGCCAAAACAGCTAAAAATGTAAAGATCCCCTTCACACTTTGTAAATCATATTGATAGTAATTAGATAGGAATAATAAAGCTAACTAGTTGCATTATTCTAAACATATTTTAGTGAATAGTAAGAGTTTAGGTCTTGGTCTAAGGGAGGCATTGAAGACTGTCTCTTTTCTACTAGCGTCTATGACTGAGAGTAGTGGCTACATGCTTTATACTGAACTATCATTGAGCATTTTTTTTACCACTGACTCATCCACAGATTTTTTTAAAGATTCTTCTGTCCTTATTCATGAGGCACAAGCAACTCAGTAAAATTTTATGCATGTCATCATCCATCATCATCGAATGTTACTCTTCTGAAGCATTGTCCTTGTTCTATCCAGAATCTTGCCTGCCTGGTTGATGAAGTGCTGTAAGATCTTGGCCAGTCCTTTATATTTAAAGTCAGCACTGGTCTATGTCTAAAACTTAGCCAAATGGTGCATTTCACAGCCTTATACTTGTGGTTTACAGAATAGATTTAACCAAAGCTTATTGGACCACCGTGTTCCCTAAATCCTGCATTCTCATAACTCATTAAGCAGAATATGTGATTTTCAATACATCTACATTTTAAAAGATGATTTATCAACACAAGAAGAGAGAAATGAAAAAGGATTATGAAATACAGTTGCATTTTAGGAAATGCATAGTAAATACATATCCAATTAATACAGCCCTAAGTTTCTCAAATATAAAATAAATTGTACAATAACTCATACCTCAGAGGGATAAATAGTCTGTTTTACTAGGAACAGCCTTGCTCAACATTAATTAGGCCCCTTGATGTTTTGGATGCTAAATAGAAATTTTTAAAAGGAATCTTGTAGTCATAGATTTGCTCTTAAAATAGTTCATTATGTATAATATTTGAGGCTGGAGATTTTAGAGCCCTGGGCTATTACAGTTTCTGAAGCCAGGGATCAAACTCTATTTACAGTAATAATTGTGCTTCTTGGCCCTCACATGATAATGCCACCTGAACCTCTGAAGAATTAATCTGAAACCAGATCATATATTCTATACATTTTAACCCAGGAGTTTTTGTATTGTTTTCAGCCAAATTTTACTGAGTCCTGAGCACCATATCTGCTTATTTCATTTTTCCTCCGTTGCAAAAAGAAACTCCATTACTAGTTGAGGTAAATATACAGGATTTAAACTTGTAAGGTTCAGGTTATATTTCCCTTAAAATCTCAGTTTCTTTGAAAAATCTATATAGATCTTTCAGCCAGTGAGTGTAGAGTCACTAAACTCTAAAGTAAAGCCATTTTCCCTGTAGGGTAACTTATTATTTGACCTGTAGGAATGAAGCACACATTAATGTTTGAATATTCAGCTGGAACCTTGACATTATACCCAATGAGTTAGCCGCACTCATTTCTAGCCAAATAGGCACTCAACAAATATTGGCTGAATGGATGGATGGCCATGAATTCTTCTATAACTTGACACAACTTCCTCAAATTTTTAGTGCAATATTTGTCATCACTAGAGGGGGAAAAAAGATAATTTCTGCCATCTGCACGTGTCACGGGACAACTTAGAGCAGGGATTAGCAAGCTACTACCCTATTTTTGTATAGTACATGAGCTAAGAAATTTTTCTTACTTTTTTAATTGGTTAAAACAATCAAAAAAGGAATAATATTTTGTGACATGAAAATTCTATGAAATTCCAATTCAAGTGACCATAAAAAGGCTTTATTGCAACACTGGCATGTACATTCATTTACACACTGGTTTTGCAACACTAAGGCAGAGCTGTGTAGTTATAACAGAGACCATACGAACCAGATAACCTAAAGCACTTACTATCTGGCACTTTATAGAAAGAAAAAATGTTTGCTAAATCCTGACGTACAGGATTGATGAAAGGTGTTCATAAAGAACCCTACTAGGAGAAAAATAGTGCTATATAAACACAAAAGTCTTACAACTATTTCGTTTCTAAATCTGTTGCTATTATTTCTGAACTATTTGCTTGTGGGCCTTATAATGGTAACAGGTGCTAATGCACAAGAATAGAACAATAACTCCTACCATAATTGTTCACATTCATAGAAAACTGCAGGTATAGCTGCAGCCAGATGTTTAAAGAATTAAAACTGAAATGAAAATGTAAACTCTTTACTGAAAAAAAGGGGGGAAATGATATAGGAATTGCCCCTACGGCTTGCTAAGAAACACAGGCAAAGGAATGATTTTTCTTTAATTTATGTTTGTAATCCCCGAGATGGATTTCTAATAGACAGCCTCACAAAAAGCTCATGAAATTTTACAAGACCATAAAACGTTTTTTTAAGGCAAAAAATTCCAAGTTCCTTAAAATTTACATAACATCAACCATTTTGAGTAAAAGTTACGTTTCATTTTATTAACAACTACTCATATAGAAAATGGCAATTTATTTGCAATTATAGTATAAAGCCTTAGTGAGATGTTTAGATCCCTATGGGGTGAGTGTGTAGAGTCTTAAATCAGTGGTGGAGAAGGGGAAAAGAGTGAAATATCAAATTTTGAATAATGTAAGGAAAATCGGGCAGATTTTAAGCCTACATCCATTTTTAGGGCTAAAAGCTTACAATATAGGCTTTGTTAAAACAGCACAAATGGAAGTGAACTTTAACTAATGGAGTTCATTTAACTAATGTAGACAATAAAATCAGATCTTTCACTCCCTGAATGGGATTACATTTTGGCAGTTATCTAGTTAATTTGATTCACTGGGATTTGTAAATTGGATCATTCAGAGTCCAAAGTGAAATAGTGATTTAAATGCAGCCCAATGGCCTCTAGAGAAATAATCAATTCTTTAGAATTCATCTGAAGAATTAAGTTTTATCCTAATTACTCACCTGGAGAATTAACTCGAATTTTGAAGCATTTGGCTAGGGGAAAAAAAAAATCTGAGTCTTCCATTTAGAAAAACTCTCCAGGGAAAAACTTTGGGAAAAATTGAGCCTGTGAACAATAAGCCTGAAGCCTATTTTCTCGATAAAAAAAAGTATTCACTTATATTGCTTAATGGAGTTAGCAAATCCATTCATTTATTTATTTAATAAATATTTATGAAATCCTACTACGTGCCAAGTACTTGTGAAGCCATTCGGAATACAGAGGTGAACAAGTACATAAGACGCATAAGTTCCCTGCCTTTTTGGAGCTTGCGTTCTTGTTGGGATAAATGTTAATTAAGATTTAAATAATAACTTCAGGTAGAAACACATCTTTTGTAATAACATAAACAGGGTAATTGGATAGAGACTGAAATGAAGGGTACTACTCCAGCTAGAAGGTCTTTCTGAGGAGGTGGCCTTTGAACTGAGAGACCTGGTTGATTGGAAGGAGTCCATCATGGAAAGATTTTAGAGAAGACACATTAAAATATGAAGACAGATTCCATTCCAGAGACTATTTCCTTGTGGTCAACATCAAAATTCAACCTGTTTCCAATCAATACTCAGAAATACCTTTGAGAAACAATTTTGGCATGAATTTATTAGTATCATTATGTTTGTTATATTATAATTAACATTATAGTAACCCACAGTAGTTAAGAGATAGTTTCACACATATTTCATTGGAACCTCATGTGTTATGTGTACTATTAATATCCCCATTTTGTAGCAAAAAAGACTTGGGGTTCAGGGAGTTCAAGTAGTTTGCCCAAGGCCACTCATAGAATAGTTTAGTAATTGTAGAGATAGGGCCTTGAAGTCAGATTTTTTATTCAAAATATCCAAATTGTTCATTTTATTATAGCAATCTACCTTGAGCCATACCTGTAATTATAAGATAAGAGTCTGAATACTAATTAATATCCACAGCAGACAACATATTTATGTCCAATAAATTAAGACTGTTTAATGCATCCAGCTTTAGGAAAAGTAATCAGAACAGAAATTTTAGTCTGAATTTTCAGGGTGGTTTATGATCAAAATAGAGGATATGATTGACTTTATATAGTATCACATGATTACCCATATTGAATTTTTTACTTCCTCTTTTAAAAGTAACTCAAATTACACCGGGCTCGGTGGCTCAGCCTGTAATCCCGCGCCTTTGGGAGGCTGAGGTGAGTGGATTGCCTGAGCCCGCGGGTTCGAGACCCGCCTGGGCAAGCGAGACCTCATCTCTACAATA
>CAUYQG010277992.1:0-11715 GCA_963574415.1 Tarsius wallacei
ATGTGATTTGTCCTTTGAGTTGGTTATTTTATATTCATTTTTTATTGTATTTTTTTTTGTAATTTTTTTCATTTATTTATAATTTAAACTTCCTTTATTTGATTAAATTAACTAAATATTTAAAAAAAAAAAAAAAAAAAAGAACCTACAAGAGAAGACCAAGACCCAAGACTCTTTAGGCCAACGGAAATAAGACAAAACAGTAACGTCATGGTGTTCCAGGTTATATTTACATTTCCTTATCTTCATTCAGCACAAGACAGTTGACAGGCTGACATTACAGTGAAAAATTAAGACTATATTTCAGAAAGAATTATTTGAAAAGAAATCATTATTAACCCAGGACCAGATGCTGGAAAGGACCAAGGAAAATTGTGTCTTCTCCTTTCTCTTGAATTTAACATGTTTTCTTCTGTTCCAGGGAACCTAGGTGTAACATTCTTAAGTGGTTGGCTTGCTGTGGTTTCACAAATTGAAGTTATTACCAGACACACAGTTACAGACATATGAACAATTCTCCATAGCTCAATGTATTTATCTATGCATGTGCTTACCATTTTCACCCTCTTACCAGCCATCTTGTGACCACATTTGTACATATTAGTACTTTCATCAGGGGGTAAGTGCATCAATAAGAGAAGAAGTTGAAATTAGATTAGTTAATTTGCTACTTCATTAACAGCTGTGGTAAAAAGTCCAAAGAGAAAAAAGATTGAAACTAGCTAAAATGAGAGGTTTGTATTGTAAGTGAATCTAAATTATCTATGTCCCCTATTCCTGCGGATAACTGAGAGTCAGCTGTGCACACATCTGTGGGTGTTTATAAACATTTACCATCTGTGAGAAGCTTATGGGGTGTAAATGGCAGGCTAATTAGTGAAATGCTAGTTATTTCTAATGACAGTTGTTATGGATAAAAATTTTATCCAGGTTAAACTGATCTCAGAACCTTGTTCACTGAAGGCTACTCTACCTTTCATGACAAGACTAAGTAGTTATACTACACTGAACATGTCACACATTAAAGATGCATCATAACTAAATCAGGCTGCTAGTTTATGCATGTTAATGATCTCTGTTCTTAATAGACTGAAGTGTGAATTGAGAATTTGTCAGAGAAAATGAGAAGTTGTCAATCTGTAGAAAGGTCAACCGATTCTGTAACGTGACATTTTCGCTTTTGTTCTACAGACATATTAAGCACCTTCCATTCAGAAAATTAAGAGCATAGATAGCAAACTAGAGATGACTCATTAATGAAAAGGTGTGTCTATATATACACACATCTGCATACGATGTATTTCCCTAAGAGCCCCACATATCAGTGACTTTTTCTAAACAAGTCTTTTATTGATCCAAATCTGGGAGCCAACATTCTAAACAGGTAACTTTCAAGTAAATGTGTCCTATAACCAAATGGAAAGCAAAAAACATACTGGACACAAAGAGGTTTGTATTTACTGTCTAATCACAGAGATATTGTAATAGAGGACAATGTCAAAAAACAAGTTTTTTACATTTAAAAATTAACTCACACAATATAGACGCAATTTTGCGAGTAGAAGGAATCTTATTGTGTAGATGAAGATTGTGGTCTGGGAAGCTAACTGGCTGCTGACACTTAGCCACTGGTGGAGCAGGGCCTGGAATACAGCCACCTGACCCCAAGCTGGGGCATCCACATTTCATGGCACCACTTGGAATCAGAGAGAATAGCAAGCAACAACGTCCACAATGTTGAGAATTTTGTCAAATGAAAAGAAATGCCCTGCCTACAATGTCACTGCTTCCCATACTTCCTATCCTCCCATCCTTACTTCATTTCATTCTCCTTAGAACCTGTGGACTTCTTTTCTTTTTAAAGCAGGATTTATTGAGAGAACAGAAAAGCTCCCACACTGGGAGGGAACCTGAAGGGGTTGCCCAGAACCTGTGGACTTCTAATGTTATGCATTTATCTTAAATGCTATCTGTTTCCTGTCAGAATGTAAGCCCATAATGGCAGGAATGTTTGCTTGTTTTAGTTTTGGTTGTATCCCCAGTGCCTAGGATAGTACCATGACCTAATATGTGCTAAATAAATACTGAACGAAGAAAAGTTCTGATAGAAAGGATTTTTTTCACCATTAAAGTAATAATTATTAATAAAGGAGATATTCCAATGCCCATTTTTATACATTTCTGTATTAGAAATATAATGACTACAACAGCAAATTTCACACAGGAGGCTTGGGAATATCTCTCAGAATGTTAGATATGGTATGATTAGTATTTCAAGAAAAACAAAATGACTGCAACAATATCACATAAGCCAGGAAAATAAACACAAATACAAACTTCAATAATGAGAATATCAGAGCCTTGGCACTGATGGACCTATTCTCTTTCAAGGGTATCACTGGACACTCTCTCCCTTCCTCTACCTACACCATACACCTCAGTTGATATTATCCAAGAAACAGCACCCCCAGGTTATCCTCATGAGCTAAACATGGTTTGTTTTCAGAGGTTCTTGGTTAATCTAGTTACAAAAACTGCCAAAAGAGTTTTGTGAGCAAGGAATTTGTTTTTATTTTTCTTGATGGAAGAAGCTAACGGTTACTGTGTAGATATTGTACTCCATATCCTTTGCCAAGCCCATCCAGGTAAAAACATCAAGATTAAAAAGGCTTTAAATGGAGCAGCAAAGCCAATGCGTCCTAACACTAGTGTGGGCATCATCCCCCCCAGTCATGAGTGTTCTGTCTTCCTACACCCAATCCACTAAAAGCCCTGATGATTTTCCCTCTCAAGAGCCTTTCAAATCCACCTTGTCTTCTATTTCTAAGTACACCCCCTATTTCAGGCCATCTGCCTTTATCTCCTACACATTTGCAAGCCTCCTAATTGGTCTCACTCTTTCTATCCCCTACACTCTCTAATCCATCTGCATTTGGGGGATAGAGCCATCTCTCTAAAAGCAAATGAAAAGAACTGCCCTACCTAAAATGCCCTAAAATGAAAAGACCTGCCCTGCTTAATGCCCTGGAGTAGGTCCACAGGATAAAGCAAAAAGTCCAAAGCACAGCACGATCTCCTGACTTCCAGTCTAGCCTCATGACTTCCCACAGTTCTACCCAAGATCATTCTGGGCCTGCTACATTACTTGTTGCTGTCCGAACATAAATTCCATATCTCTGTGTCTGAACTTGCCAAGCCATCAGACTCCCAGACTTGGAAACCCTGGCCTTTCATTTCACTGTATTCATTTGGTGTCCACCTAATTCAAGATTCCATATTTCAGAGGACTAACAAAGATACACTTTCTGCACGACTGCTCAGAGGTCAACCCATCCTCCCTTTCCCACCCCAGTGGGGGAGCCAAAAGGAGCATTGCTAGTCTGGGAACTACCCATGGAGAATGAAGCCACATTCTTAGGCTCTGAGGAGAAAAGATGCCCCCACCTGATGAGAGACCAGAAGTGAGACTGCATGCAGCGGAGGAGCCCTGCACCTCATTTCAGGACATGGAACAGGAGAGGTAGAATTTCCTGTGGAATTACAGGAAGCAAAGTCCCTGAGTGGAAGCACCTTGCGTCCAACACACATACTGTTTGAGAGTGGCAGCTCCCCTGTGTGTCATGCATGTGCGGCCTGTTCTCAGGACAGGTTTACAGGAGGCACGGCTATGCACAGGAAGGCTGTGAAGCCACACTGAAGCTGAGTCCTGTGGCTGAAACATAGCCACTTCCTATGGGCCCTGGAGGAAAAAAGAGTTTACCAAGTGTGTATGCGTCAGTAAAGAATATTTCCAAGAACATAAGAGAGTTGAGAAAAGAAATAAGAGAAATCTAACACAACTATGCATTACCATTCAAGAGCAAATTAGCCATCACCTGGACCACAAGCAACAGGAGGGAGGCTGTTACAGACCAGACACAACTGCACCACGAAGCGAGCGCATGTGTAGAAAGGTGCCCCAGCTGGCGTTTAAGCTTGGGATCCATCGAAGAAAGAAGAGAGCGTGGCAGGCCTTTTCAAACATGAATGACATCTGTATTCTGAAATTACTGAGAACACACACACACACACACACACACACACACACACACAGAGAGAGAGAGAGAGAGAGAGAGAGAGAGAGAGAGAGAGAGAGAGAGAGAGAGAGAAACTAAGTTGTTTACCATTACACAGGCTGGTAGCTCAGTCAGAAATTAAACTACATTACAGAAATAGTTGTATCTCTGCAAACTTGAGTTTGCTGTCATGACTATGAAATTCCTATTTGTTACCAAAACTATAAAAGCACATAAAACAAATCTGACATGTGTCATGTCTTACCCTAGGATTGAGCCAATTTAAGTGGGTCTGCAAACAGAACATGTTACAACTGAGTATTTTTTGTCCTGCGAACATGAATTCCATAAATTTATTTTTATTTTAAGTTTTTTTGAGTCAGAGATTCACTCTGTCACCCAGGCTGGAGTGCAGCGGCACACTCACAGCCACTGCAGCCTTGACTTGCCCGGCTCAGGCGATCCTTCTGCCTCAGCCTTCCAAGTAGCTGGAATCACAGGTGCATACCACCACGCCTGGCTACACAAATATTTTTAATGTGCATATTGAACGTCTGCTACGGAAAGATGCTATCTTAGAAGCTACAACTCACTTTAAAAGATTTTTTTTAACATGGCTAGTTTTGTGTAAAAAAGTTTTATTTTTGTAAGATTTATTACTTGAGAAATAATGGTATCTTCGAGCTGCATATAGAAAGAAGCAAACTTTTCAAAGTCAAATGAAAACATTAACTGAAGAATCATTTGAAATAACTAAATTATAGTAAATGTTTCATATCATTTTCCTCCTTTCTTCTGCTTTACTAAAGATGAATATTGAGTATCTAACTAATGAAATAAGATAAACTTTTACTTCAAAAAGTCCTCTGATAAATTTCCAGGAGGAACACACCAAACTGTCATGACTTTTGATTTCTGATGCCAAACTGGAGCTGGCGACAAGCATCCCACATGCAGAAACCTTCGCTGGCTAAGCTGAATACTCAGCTACTGTCATTTAGTTTGCTGTTTCCTAACATAGATCCATAATCCAGAGACTCTCCTTTGACTTCTAAGACACAAAGTAAAACACTGTTCTGCTAACTTTTTCTTACCTTCCTCAGAGTCTAAGAATGGTAAACCCTATGGAATACATTCCCTCTTCTCTTACCTTTCCCTTTCTACAGCTGATGAATGAGGACTGAGACCATATCTTATTTAATTATATAAAAATGCAGTCTGTTTCAAATAGGATGGTATCAAACATAGAGTGGGAATTTTCTCCTAGGGAGAAGATGTGAGAAACAAACCTCTTGTCCAGTCTTCCCCACCACATAAGTGCAGCAGTTTGTTGGGCTCTTCGAATATTTCCAGGCAGAGACAAATAGGTCTTTAGTTCCCACAATGCCTCTCTGTGAAGCACTAATACAGTTTATGTTCCATCTCAGCAGAAACCATAGCTGGCAAACAGCATTTCCCATATTGCAGTGCTGTTCACCTTACTGTAGAATCAACCAGAGCACTGTGTAATTCAATCCCCACATTTCCCTGGACCAAGTTCCTTTAGCATCCCATGGAAAAGTTCTCTAAAGGTTTCAGCTACAGGGAAGGGGAGCAGAACTAGGGTCTCTTCTCAAGGATGAAAGGTATTTTCAATGATCGTAAGTGATATTTTCATCTACCTGAGTGAAAAATCACAAAGTACAATGAACAGAGTCACAGCAAAGTGGTAGGATAATCTGTTCAAATATTTAATGGATTTAATTATTTATTCAATAAAAATAGTCATGCAGTCAAAAGATAATGAGTGACTTCCATCAGAAGGCACCATGCCCTTTTTGAGAAAAGTAAAGAACATCACTGTCCCCTACAAACATTCAAATAAATAATAGAGGATGAAAGTTTAAAAAGTACCTTTATTCACATGTGAATCCAGCAGAAAGTACCATCTAATTAGTACTGAGAACATCCACTGAAAATCAGAGATCATAATTGCAATTCTTTACTAAGAGAATCATCACTTCTAAAATATATACAATGCAGCAAAAAGACTGTCTTTTTCTTAGCTCTTGCCTTTGAATTAAAATAATCCCCTTTGTTCCCCAAGCAAACAATCTTCTTGACTTTACAACACTTGAAGGCTACTTTGCAGTTAAGTTAAAAAGAGGGACTGTCACACACTTAGAACCTCTGAACTAATTGCCAAAGAATCAGAGTAGGAATGACTCTGTAGGGACTCTATCCAGATTCCTAAAGCAGTGATCCTTTACACAACATTCTTGAAAGCTAGTAATGGAACCTAGGATTTAGTATAAATTGACAAAAGTCTTTCCGCTTTGCTCCTGCCTGAAGAGCACTAATAGTTTAAAAATAAACATTCAAAGGATTATGCTGAAGTGAAATTACTGTCACTTCTACCCCTTAATGATAATTATTATCGGAAGTTCTATGGTGACAATTCACTCTAGTCAGGTAATGGTCTCCCCAAAATTGCCTGTGCTAAAAACAGTCAGTCATCTGTTTTCTGTTACTACACTAGTCTGTCATATTCTTCCTGCCTTGGGGCATTCTAGTCTGTGTTAAGGCTGCCCTCAATGTTAACCCTGTTAATATTATGTTGCTTATAATTTTCTTGAAGAACATTGGATATTTGAGGAAGGAAGTTATTCAGGAAACAATATTTTAAAATCCTATTACAAAATAATGTCTAATTTCATCTGAACACTAATGCCTATTTATACCATTTACAAGTAATATATACATATTCAATTTCTTTGCTTAGTTTTCCCAGTATGCCCAAGGGTATATTTATACATTATCAAAAGCCAAATGCTACTGAGTTCTTTTTTTTCCCCTCTTTGAGATAATCATTTTAGTCTTTGAGTAACCTCCATGACCAAGTTCAGCCTCCATGAATGGATTTCCTTCAACTTTAAGGGTTTAATGTCAGAATAACCAAAAATAGAGAGAGAAAAGAGAGAGCCTATTAATAAAGAAATAAAAACCTGGCTCAACCTATAACCCTTTGACACATTGATATTTTCATCTCAAAAGATATACAAACAATAGTATAGAAATACAGAGGACTGTAAGCTGGGATAAAAGGATAAAGTCACAATGGTTGTGCTAGCCTGATCGCTGAAACAGTCAGCTGCCCGATGCTTGCCAGCATCCAAAAGTTCAGCTGTACTTTTCACTTCAAAATTAATAGATCTAAAAGTCAAACGATTCTCTGGAAACATTCTTAAAGATTAAGCTTTCCCTAACAATTATCATTAACTTTGTCAATATTTTTACTACTAGATCCTTATTTTTCAGCACGAACTGGTCATTTTGCAAACGTGTGCTTTTGGCTACAGAAATGTAAGAAAAAAGTTAACCGAACAGTTTTCTTACTCCGTGGCTTAAAAATCAAAGAATTGAGTCTATGGATTATTGCTGTTAGGAATCTGCAGCAAAGTTCTTCTGCACAGGGCTAGTTAGCAAATATCTTAGGCTTTATGGGACACATGGTTTGAGCAGAAACTACTAATTAGAGAAGACAGCTGGCGAAGGAGGACTCAATGTGACACAACGAAGACAAGGCAACACTGTGATGGAGTTCTCAATTATAAATAAATGCAATGGATGTTGTCCAAGATATAGGGTTCTCCGCACTGTGATAAGATCAAAAGAACTAATGCCCTAGAATATACGCAGGGTGAATCTGTGCTTGGTAATAGGAAAGCTACGAAGAAGTGATGTTAATATAGATTTCATTGGTAAAATTCTTAGACGTAATCCATGCTACACTATAAAGATTAAATTACTTTGCCCCACATAAAGCTTATGAAAAATGGCATTTAATCTTTAATTCCAAGAAAAACTAAAATTGGAATTTATTAGAATATAGCCAATATATAAAACTCATAAGAAGAGCAATACAAATTTTTGAAAATGGTTTTCAAGTATTGGATGAGCATGAAATTAATTAGTAGGAGGGTGTACTGCAAAGATGTTTAACCAAGGATGACACTGATAACTCTCAAGAAAATAAAAAAAAAATAAAAAAAAAAAAGGAAAGAAAGAGAATCACT
Organism: Tarsius wallacei; assembly: GCA_963574415.1. Lineage (NCBI taxonomy): Eukaryota > Metazoa > Chordata > Mammalia > Primates > Tarsiidae > Tarsius > Tarsius wallacei. The sequence goes on from CAUYQG010277992.1 coordinate 8,111, forward strand.
GTTTCAAGATGAGTTGTACTTGAAAGATCTGAGAGCCTTCTCTCCTAATGTCTCTTTTTTGGGGCTTGTTGGAGGGGATGGAAGATGGTGTATGAGCCTTGCGTATCTACACAGAGAAGACACAAATTTGTGTGAACAAAGGTGGGACTCTCAATGAGTTTCATAATTAAAACTGTGTTATTCCAGTGACAGAGATTCCTGTAAACGAATGAAAAGCTTCAGAACTATTAGAGAGATGCTTGGGAAAATTTCCCACCAGATACCCTTTGACACTATTCATGAATAGAATTTCAGTCTCCTAATACCATCAGGGGAAAAAATGGTTCCATGACCTGGCTGGTGGACGTGAAGGGTGTGTCTCAGGGTACATGTTCTTGAGTAAAGCACACTAAGTGTCTGTGCCACTTCTTAAAGCTACTACAATACAGGTTCCTTAATTTGTATTCTGGATCAAACAATGCAAGCACTTATTTCCATCCCAGAATTGAGCTCTGGCAATTCTGTTGGGTTGAGAACTATTCAGACGATTTGAGAATTCCTCCTTTAAGTGAGGAAGGATGATGTTGCTATCCTCTAGTCCTTGGCATTGGGATAAACAAATGTTTAAACAGAAGGAAGAATCAAAATGGAATCTGAACAAAAGTGGGGAAGCATCCTTAGTTTTGGCAATCCTCCCCAAACTTCCAAACACAAAGAAAGAGACCACCTGGCTTAAAACCACTTATTACCAAAGACATGGCTGTCCCTCTCACCCAAGATTTCCAGGGAAAATAATTCTCAACCTCCTTATATAGGTATAGTCTAATATCAGTTACCAATTGGTAACAATTGTTTTGGTCCCTGATTCCTGAACTATAGTGAAATCACCAGTGACAAAGAATAATAGCACAACAGTTAAAAATATGACCTCTAGTCAAAAAGGCCTGAGTACTGGCTTCACGGCTTGCTAAATCTGTGATCATATGCAAACAAATTAAACTATTTGATAAAAATAGTCTCATGAGTTTGTTATAAGTATTGCATGCAATAATAAATGTGGGCAGAGCCTTACAAGCAATATGTGATCAATAAATGTTAATAGAAGTAGTAGTAGTTATTATTACTGTTCTATAAAATGTGGAAGAAAGAAAAAAGAACTACATTCAGCAATGCAATTTGAGTTGCTTTACCCTTTTATACAGAGAGAGTGTTAAAACCATTGGGTTATTTATATGCATCAATTGTCAGTAACACTGGAAAATTGAAAGTACTACTGCACAAAACTAGAATTATGGAAAGTAATCTAAGTTGTATGATATCTATAGACAACAGGGTAATCATTAAAGCCTTTATAAAAGCAAGTACACACATTAATTGCATATCTGTTGAGGTTGGCAGAGACATTTCCAAGTAGTATTTATGTAATATGCATTTCCTCTAAAATGGAGGCCTAATTGCTTAGTTATTCTAAATTGTGGAATGGAAAACAAAGGAGCAGTTTTGGCCAAGTGGGTAAACAACAGATTTCTAAAAGCTAATTATCTCTTTATTTAATAGACTGAAGTTGCACCAAATGAAACATTTAAGTCTAATAAATAATAGACAAATTGTAACCTAAAGACTAAAATATAGAAACAGCTCATACAGTTTTTATTGCTCCATTAAATAAGCTCTTATTTACTTCCTGCACAAAACATAATTACACAACACTAGGTCCATTTCAAGGCCATCCTGACATGCTATTTAAAAATTATGTGAATCAACTTACATACTCAGGAAGTCTTAAAGCATAAAATTTGAATTCTATTATCAAATGTCCTATTTGTTTCCATGATTAAAAAACAGGAATGGAGTTTAGAAAAAGTTGTACATAATCACATAAAATCACTGTTATTACTTGTCTTGCTAAAAATGATTACACATAAAAATTGTTATGCACTCTAAATAAATAAATACTACTGTCTATGCTTAGTAGTTTCCACATCTACTGTTTAGTATTTTAAGTATTAAAAATTAAAATAGTTCAAAATGTATATCAATCACAGACATTTACTCAAAATTCACTTATCGATTAAATAAAGACATCATGACAATGTAATTTGCTTGTTTGTTTAATGTACTACCAAAACATTCAACAGATGTAACCAAAACTGTTTATGTGAATATTTCAGAGACCTTTAGGCTCATCATTTTTAAAGAAAACAAAAATGAGAAAAATGGCCTTTTAACACATTAACATGGTAAGATGCAGTTCCATGCTTTCTTGGCTATGCTGTGCAAAAGGATTTTTAATACTTTATTCCTCTACTTGGATAAATTTAGTATACTATTTTTGCCTTTATTTTCATTCTATTAACAAAAATCACATTCTGAAATGATAGTGATAATAAATAATAGTAGATTTGAAAATGGTTTACTGTTCTCTTGCCAAGGGCAAGTAATGATTTACAACGGGGAAGGAAGAACAGGGATTTAATTTACTCTGCTACCTCAGGTGGCGATATAGGAACCTGTACATCTGTGAAAAAGCACAGTTCTTATTTGCATGGAGGAAATACTAAAGTCATGAAAATATATGGAAGGAAGCTCCCCGTGGGCTTAGGGCAGAGTTATGTGAGGATGCTGCTCTTCCTCCATCATTCAGAGGTATGTGTCTCACATACAAAAAATAAGCCAAAACATAAAGTTCCTGGTTCGGAGAGGTAGCAAGGCACTCACATAAATTCAATAATTCACCCTTCCACATTCCTTTAAAAGTAGGAGAGCCATCCTGAAAGTTTCTACAAAGATTTGAGCAGAATTGTGTTCTGTGCTAAAATATAATGCACATATACATGTAATACTAACACACATACGTAAAACTAATAAATATGATAGGTAAAGAAAAATTTGATAAATTTTTAGCTGATTCTCACAGTAGGAAGCTTTGAAAATACACTACTACATTAGGATATATAATATGGCATATAAACATGAGCCTGGTTATCTAAGGCTCTGTGGATTTTTACTATCCAGTACTTTAAATTAGGAAGTTTGATACATATCAAGAGTCTCCTTAGTTCTCTAAGACTAAGTTTTATCACCATCACTACGTCAGTCTCCCTCTCATTACCCTGGTTTTTAGTTGCTATAAATTAATGTCTAAATTTATTTTATATATTTGATTAACTGATTGACTCATTCGAATTTTAAACTTCATTACAGCAGAGACCTTATTTATTCATATCTATCACTATAATCTCAGCATATTACAAATTATTTTTGATTAATAAAATAAATAATAAAACATGGCCTAGTTATTAAACTTTTTTACTAATAGAATATTTATAGAAGACTATAAGACACTTTCATAATACAATGTTTTTATTTAAGATCATATTTTCAGCCGGGCTCAGTGGCTCAGCCTGTAGTCCCATGCCTTGGGAGGCTGAGGTGAGTGGATTGCCTAAGCCCGCGGGTTCAAGACCCATCTGGGCAACTCGGCGAGACCTCATCTCTACAATAAATCAAAAAATTAGCTGGGTGTGGTAGCGCGCGCCTGTAGTTCCAGCTACTTGGAAGGCTGAGGTGGAAGGATCGCCGGAGCCCAACAGGTCGAAGCTGCAGTGGCCGGGAGTGGCCACTAC
>CAUYQG010277995.1:0-24626 GCA_963574415.1 Tarsius wallacei
CGCCTGTAGTTCCAGCTACTTGGAAGGCTGAGGTGGAAGGATCGCCGGAGCCCAGCAGGTCGAGGCTGCGGTGGCTGGGAGCAGCCACTGCACTCCAGTCTGGGCGACAGAGTGAGACTCCAACTCAAAAAAAAAAAAAAAAGAATTTGTATATTTAAGTTTATTTACATTTATACTCCACATTATATCATAAAAATTTTGAAGCAGCTTATTAAAAATTTGCATCATAGCAGAATACAATATAAAAATATAAATAAACAATCAAGATAAAATTATATGTATTTTTAAAAATTGAGAAAATGTACATAAAAGACAGAAGACACAGATATACCACTTAGACAATTGCTATAGTTAAAATAGTATTTTTAGTAAACTTTCTGCATATCAAAGTACTACAGAGAAACAATCGGCTACAATTTTTCTAACTTGTAACCATATTTAACAACACATTCTTTTTTATTATCAGCTAGGAAAACATATTTTAGTTTTTCAAGGGAAGAGATTGCTTCTACAATCAGTTCAAAAATAAGTTCTAACATGTATCTTAAAACAAGACACAAGGACATGCAATTGATTAGGTAGAGTATCATCTACGCAACTGCACCTGACTTTCAAGAAGGCAGAAGAAATAGGTGGGGCAGGGGGGCAAACTTGTGAAAAATCCGTGAAATTGTGAAATCCAGAAGTGTGTTATTTTAACTTAATTCCCAACACTGACACAGTGCAATATGCAAAATATATCCTAAATTAAAATTGTGATATTTGTTTATGTATATGTGTTTACGAAGTCTGAATCTCTGTCACCCAGGCTGGCATGCAGTGGCATGATCTCAGCTCACCACAGCCTCAACCTCCAGGGCTCAGGCCACCCTTCTGCCTCAGTCTTCTGAGTAGCTGGGACTACAGGTATCAGGCAATACTGATTTTAATGGAAACAAATGGACAAATATGGACAAATACAATTTGATGTATTGATCCTCCATCTTCACAAAAAAAGTGAGAAAAGGAACAAATGAAAATATTTTCTCGAGAACTAGTTGTGGCTTCTCTCAATATCCACTGTACATATCCAGAAATCTTTCAATCCAAGCTATCTATTGTTAAAAAGAAAAAAAGGTCTAGAGAGTTCTAGTATTATGTTATCTGATAACCACTGGTGTTCTAGAATTTAAATTTATTAAATTATATATATAGATTATTTAATATTGCTTTTTAGTCAATATACTTTATGATTTTATATATATATACATATATATGTGTGTATATATATATATATTTGTTTTCAGATGATTTTTTTATTGGACAACAATGACCATAATGGCATTAATTTTCCCCTTGGCGTGACTAAAGTTGAAATCAGTCTTCCTGAAGATTGGCCCTGACCTCTCTTTTCTTGCAGCATTTACTTTAGAAAACTTTGTCATAAGTTATTTGCCTTTTTAAGATGTAAACTTTGCAACCCAGAAATGTCTATCTCAAGGACCTGGGAGCCATCCCTTTGAAACATAGTCATCATGAAAGATAGAGACCTTATCTCCTATTTTCTGTTGGAGAATTGAAGCCTAACTTTGATAAAAGACAATTAGCAAATACCTGGCCTTATCATAGTATCAACACTTTCCAGGACTTTTCCACTAGTGCCTAGAAACTCTCCTACTTTTTGTTTCAGGGGAGTTAAGTGTAAACTTTATTCTCTATTGCAATGATCTTGAATAAAATCCTCCTTGCCTGTTTCACTTGTCCTGTGTAATTTTTCTTTGACAATATAAATTCAACATATATACATATGATTAACTTTTAAAGTGCATACATTTTCACATATCCTAAGAGAAAAGGATTAAGTTAAAAACTAGGAATAAAGAATTTAAAAACATATTTTCTCTCTGCAAAAATATATGAACAAATTGAAGTAAATATGAAAATATATCAATGTAATTTCCATGATATACTAATTTATAAAGATCAGGAAGGCAGTGAATCAAACTCATTCTACTTGCACTGAGAATCCAAAGCCATCACCAATAAGGTTTTGCCATTCAAGACACTTAAACAACAGACGTAATTTTTACAGTTGGTCAAAGAAGAAAGGCATTTACAGCATTTCTAGCAAAGAAGAGGTACATTGGAAGTGATCATATAAACCAACAGAAAAAGTGTGTGGGAGAAAGCAAACAGAAGCAAGAATCTGAATGTAATATATGAAAGTCATTTTTAGGTGAGATAATCTGTTCTTAAAGTTATAGGGAGCTTACCGGGCTTGGCGGCTCAGTCTGTAATCCCAGTGCTTTGGGAGCCGAGGTGAGTGGATTGCCTGAACCCATGGTTCGAGACCCCCCTGGGCAACTTGGTGAGACTTCATCTCCACAATAAATAAAAAATAAGCCAGGCGTGGGAGTGCGTGCCTGTAGTCCCAGCTACATGGAAGGCTGAGGCAGAAGGATTACAGGAGCCCAGCAGGTTGAGGCTGCAGTGGCCGGGAGTGGCCACTGCACTTCAATCTGGGTGACAGAGTGAGACTCCAACTCAAAAAAAAAAAGTTATAGGGAGCTTAAGCCATGATTCCAATTGCATTATTTTATTTGGGCCAAATTTGAAAACTCAGTTAACTGCATAATCACTGAAAATAATAAACTTGAATATGTATTTTCGCGAATTACAAAATCAATAAAATACCCACCAGGAATCTTGTACTATGATTAGATGACTAATCTATTCAGTTATTGAATTAAATAATGTTTTCCAACCTTTTCTTTTAGGAAACAGAATCAGTTGGAAATGACTTCAAAAAACATTTTTTTAAGACATGTTTTCTCCCTTTTGGTCAGGCTGGTGTACAGTGATGCTATCATAGTTAACTGTAATCTCAAATTCTTGGCTCACGTGATCACCCTACCTTAACCTCCTGAATAGGTAGAACTACAGACCTGCACCACCATGCCCAGCTAATTGTTTTTTTAGAGATTGAAAACTTGCTATGTTGCCTGGGCTAGTCTTGAATTTGTGACCTGAACTGATCACCCTGCCTTAACCTCCTGAGTAGGTAGAACTATAGGCCTGCACCACCACGCCCAGCTAATTTTTTTTTTTAGAGATTGAAAACTTACTATGTTACCTGGGCTAGTCTTGAATTTATGACCTGAAGTGATCCTTCTGCCTTGACCTACCAAAGTGCTGGAATTTCAGACATTAGTCCCTGCATCCAGCCTAAATGTGTATCTTTTAATAAAGTTGAGGAAGTAATTTTTTTGTCCAAATTATTTAAGTCCAAAATAAGATGATGACGGTTTAAGTTTACAATGCCAGGCTGTGTTTACCTCCTCGCACCCTGAGGTGTAAGTGCAATTGCAATAAAAATATATACATATATTGGTTAAACGCCATAATCATGGGGAGGATAAAAAAAAAAGCTAAGAGAGGCTTCAACAATCTCTGGAGAAAGGAAAAGATTAGCTGACTAAGAACTGGCAGAAGCCAGGACCTAAAGAATATACAGAGATAAACCAGAGAAAGTTCTTTTTTTTTCTTTTTTACACTCTTTCACTCAGGCTGGAGTGCAGTGGCATGCTCACGGCCACTGCAGACTCGATCTGCTGGGCTCAGGCGATTCTTCTGCTTCAGCCTCCCAAGTAGCTGGAACTACAGGCGTGCATCACCATGCCAGGCTAATTTTTTGATTTATTGTAGATTTGAGGTCTCGCCAAGTTGCCCAGGCTGGTATCAAACCTGTGGGCTGAGGCAATCCTCTCACCTAGGCCTGCTAAAGTGCTAGGCACTCAGCCTAGAGAAAGCTCTTGAAATGTGCAACAGAAAGTGAGAGACAGGCTCTCAAATCAGAGGTGGTAGTTACAAAAAAAGGTGGAAATGGTGCTCTGAAGAGAAGGATTAGTTGAAAATAAATATATATGACACTTATTTCAAAATAATGAAAAAAATGTTGGGTGGTTAGACAGGGGAAAGGACATTCACATAATACTTTATACGAAATAATTGGAAATAATAATATGGCTACTATGGGTAAAAGTATTTCTTTTAACATTTAGGAAGACTCCCAACAACATGATTGGGTCCTCTTCTGTCAAATACAAAGTGAAGTCTACAGGAGACCAACCTTGCCTACTAAGAGCCTTTGTATAGCTTCATTCTACAATAGGAAGAGACAACAAAAAGTGAAGAGACTTGAGAAAGTCAGCAGTAAGAAAAAAGCTCACAAAAATAAACAAAAAGAGAGGGAAACAACTCCAATACTCAAGGAGATGGTGCAAATTTAGAAAATAAGAAAAAGTTAAAGTTCTCTAATGTATTAGAGGTATATTTAAAGCAAGAACATGTAAAGTCTCAAAGGTTTAAATATGAGAAACTTAGCATAAGATTAGGGATGTTTGTCTCCCTATTTTACAAAATGGCAACATTTGGTAAGAAATAAAAACATTTGGTATGAAAGAAAAAGGACAGCTTAGGTGAGTGACTTTCACCGCCCTGTTTCTTTTGCTCTACTTTTGACCACCCCTTTTCACACAGTCTAAAGTCCTAAAGTCTTGAGTACTGGAAAACTTGCTGCAGATATTCAAATAAAAATAAGCAGCTTATTCTTTTACTCCTGATAGTGAAACTGGCAGATGAGTAACCTTACCCCATAACACAACATTAAGATCAGAAGCAGCGCTGGCTAGGTTGTATAGGAATTCCAACAAAATGACAATCAAAGAGAAAGAATAAAAACTATAAGTATATTCATAATCCATGATTTGTACACCTAAAAAATAGTAAAAATGATAAGTTATGTTTGTTCATTCTACCTCAATAAAATTTTAAATGAAAATCAAATAACAAAAGAGAAAACTACAGCAAAGAAAAGATTCTGACTTTATTGTATCTTACTTCATGAACACATATCAGAAATACAATGAACTCTGTACATTTTAATGCCAAATTATATAAACCACTTTTTGAATGGTTCCAAAAAATAAAACAAGAACCAACCAAACACACATAAAAAAGAAGCATTTGTTGATGGTAATTATTATTATTTTTAAATGTTTCTAATTGCAACAAGGATACATTTCCATGTTTTCCTCTCAGCACTTCTGAAAATTTTAACAGTATGAAAGTTACGACAGCTGTGCCTATAATCACAAAGAAAACATTTCAAAGGCAATCAAGACTAGCATTTGTCTCCAGTATCTCATTACACTTTTTGGCAATGCATTTTCTCATTAAGTGTTATTGGTCTTAAATTATGAAGCATCTCTAGGTTATGGATCAAAGTAGCTTTGATATTTTATATATTATGTCATACATGATGCAATCCATAAAGTTCTTTTAAGCTCCAATCAAAGAAAGATTTTGTTTTATTTTGTTTTGTTTTGTGTTGTTTTTGTTTGTTTGAGTTGGAGTCTCACTCTGTCACACAGATTGGAGTGCAGTGGCCACTCCTGGCCACTGCAGCCTCGACCTGCTGGGCTCTGGCGATCCTTCTGCCTCAGCCTTCCAAGTAACTGAAATTACAGGCGCGCGCTACCACGCCCGGCTAATTTTTGATTTATTGTAGAGATGAGGTCTTACCGAGTTGCTCAGGCGGGTCTTGAACCTGCGGGCTCAGGCAATCCACTCACCTCGGCCTCCCAAAGTGCTGGGATTACAGGCTGAGCTACCGAGCCCGGCCTGTTTTATTTTGTTTTTTGAAGCAATGTCTTTTAGTCCTTCATCTTGTATCAAATACATCCTTTGAAATTCTACTCAGAAAACTGAGCTTGGAGGTAATGATCAACTTATACATCATCTTGTTAAACTCCATGGTATTAACTTGTGTTATGCCATTGCCAGTAGACAGCTCTATGTATTGTGATAATAAATGTGAATGAAGGTATCTTTAAACTGATAAAGGTATCTTTAAAATTATAGTAGTAACTTTTTATTAGTGGTTTTCCCTTTGTAGGGTTTCAGTTACTCACAGCCAACATCAGTCTGAAAATATTAAATGGAAAATTCCAAAAATAAACAATGCATACATTTTAAATTGTTTGTCATAATGAGTAGCATGATGAAATTTTTTGCCAACCGGTTCTGTCTGCACTGGGACAAGAATCATTCCCTTGTTGACCATATCCATAGTGTACACTACCTGGTTCCTTAGTCACTTAGCAGTCCTCTTACTTATCTGATAAAAAAAAGCTTACTATACAGAGAGCTAAGTACTATCCATAGTTTCAGGAATCCCCAGTGGTTTGTGACATATCCCCTGTAGATAAGAGGGACTGCTGTATTTCAGTTTTCTTTCTTTTTATAGACTGAATTGAAACATTTTTCTCTCTACCATCATATGGTTGACAAAGTGCTGAAAATAAAAATAATATTGCAAATTTAAAGTTATTAGAGTGGCATATAAGAAAAATAAAATCACTTCCACCAAGGATTAGCTTAAAATAAAGAGAATTTTAAAAAGGATGAGATGTGTTGCAAAGATTAAGTTTTGGGCTATCCTCTTTATAAAGACATTAAATTTATGTTACATTAGAGTGCCTATGGAAGATGTTTAGCACCATACTTTATATAACATTGTGGAATTCCTAAGAGTCAGAAAATTGCTTTCTTTAGTCTGACAACAGCAAGGTGAATTGTATGCTTACTAGGGCAGAATGCTATTTTGTGCATAACTAATAGTCTTCAACCTGGTGCACAGAAGGTGAGGCTACTTGATATTCTATCGCAGCAAGACACACAAAAGATGGGAACACTATATTTTGCTCTTTGTCACATCTCAAATCGTTCTTCTGCATTTAAAATGAAGATAACATCAAATTGATGAAAGCTTATTTACTTTCAATTCCTAAGCAGTTTGGCTGAAAAATAAAGGTTCTGAACAATATTATTTTGTCAATATGTTTTTTAATGTTTTCCAGTTTCAAAGTGACTTCTGTAAAAGTTGTCATCTATGGAGTCATTCAGTTATCAAATAGCATTAAAAAGTGTTATAATTGGGCTAAGCTGCATAAACGTCATAAATTTCTTACACAAAGTCCTCTCAATTAAGCAAACGTTTTCTCCTTACCCATACATAGGCACAAAATCTAGTATTCAGATATTCCACTTCCCCTTCATCAGGCAAGTGGTGAATATCTAACAATTGATTAGAATTCATTATAATTTAATTTGAAATAAGTATAATTATATATAATTAAAACAAATTAATTCTGATTAAAGGCAAAGATAGGTCTCTAACACGACAAGCAAATTGGTGATTCCTTTTTTCACCTACGGGAGTTGAAGCTACTCCTTCATCCTCTCTTTTGGCCTGGCGGGATTTCACATTATAAATGAGATTTCCCAGAATATGAAAGCTATCTAATACATTCAGGCAAAAATTCACTTTCAACTTTGCGTTAAGTGACTTATATAGAAAAACGAGGGTAACAATTTTTGCCAGAGGAAAGTGAAGTCAAGAGGGAGCTAAATAGAATCTGGAATGCAGAATCTCTAAATTGCCCAGAAAGTGCAAAATTTTGTTAGCAGTCTACCAAGTATTTAATAAGGATCACATCTGTGTGAGCTCTTGTAAGAACTGGGCCTTATTCATCCTTTAATCCTAGCATACACTCTCATGAATGACAAATATTAAGTATTTATTAAATAGAAACATCTTTGAATGAATGGAAACATGAATGGAATAATCTTACTGAAGGGAATTTAAAAAATACAGTGTTCAAAAATTCAAATCATAATACAGGATATGTAGTATGTAAAGACAATGTGTAAAGATGTTTTCATCAATGTAACTTAAATGTACATAAGTGGCTATAGTGCAAAAACAAAAGTTCTGGGAATAAAAAAATATAAGATCCATCTGTTGAAGTGACTATATCAACTACCTATCTAAAAAGACAGCATTAACCTTTGTCTCTTCTAATATACCATACAATATGTAGATTTTTAAAAAACAAAAGAAAAAAACTCATATCATCAAATAAAGCAAGAGGTTGTCAACTTTCTTGAAATTGAAACTGAGAGAAATTGATTATTTTCTTATGGAAATAATGGACAGAGGAAACAAGTCATAGACTATAGTGATCAGAGAGGAAACATTTTTGATTTCTCAATAGAGAAAAAATGAGCTAGTTACAAAGCCCTTCTTTCTTAATGTGAATGAGTAATCAAGGAACACCAGAAAAAATGCAACAAAATGCAAACAAAAAAACTTGATCCAGAAGGAGAAGCAATACAAAACACAGAAGATAATTATTTTATTTAATCCATGATGTTAAAAATATTTGAAAAGAAATCTCATATATAGTGTCTTAGAGGTGTATATGTGTGTGTTTATGTGTGTGTGTATGTATATATGCATACATATTAGAAGTAAAAATTAAACTCAAATAAACCTTCTAGCAGGCAGAGTCAAAGACCAGGGGCATATTGCAGCCAGGATTGTGAAATTGGCCTGCAACAAAAGAAAATATATCCTGTGATATGCCTTCACCCAAAACTAACAATTCACATAAGTATGGTAAATATAACCATGTACCCCTGTTTTCACTCTCTAGAGCTCACATTTGGCCATAGTTGAATTAGTTGCTTCAGGTTGTTGTATAAGTTTAAATATTAATAACAATATTTCAAAAGAAAAGTATAATTGGCAAAAATTTAGAGCAGAAAAAAAATGAGACAAAGTTCCTGGACTTAATGTTTTTACCTTAAGATGTAAAAGCTTAAGAGATTATCAAAAGTTCACAAAACATCAACAAAAAGGACGTCCACTTGCATGATTTTTAGACTTACAGAAATTATCAGTGAAAGAAGAGGACTGGTCTATATGTTTGATCATGCATAGAGAAGAATAAGAAGTGGAATAGGAAATAATATAACTCTTTATATTTTTTATATAAAGGGTAAGTTGATATTGTTGAATGTTCATAGTGAAATATAGGCATATACATGCTTTCAAAGTTATGAAAGTAATCATTGGTAGACATTTTTAAAAGAATTATTAAAATTTATTTGGGAATAATATATTTAAACTAATTTATTTTCTGTACTGTTGAACTGTAAGTCTCGCACACACACACACACACACACACAATAAAACAGAAAAAACAACTTCAGGAATTACCTATCTTCCCAAATAATATGCAATCATTTGTTGCCCAGATCTTGCAATTTTTCTTTGCTTTGGAAAGGAAAGGGAAGAACAATAAGTCATATTTAAGCAAACTTACTGTGTGCAAACTCTTTTAAAGTCCTCTGTATATACAATATTCCTCAAGTATGACGACACCTTGATATAGTACATCAGAGATAACAACAGCCATGTCAAGGTCAAGCAGATGGTAATAGAGAAGGAAGTATTCCAGAGAGTTTGGTGTGAGCTTTCGTCTCCTACTATTCTCTACCACTGATTCAATATCTTTGGTGATTCTGAGATTAACCTTTTTAAGCCTCTTTGCTATTTTATGTATATGCTTTTTATTCCCCATAAACAAAAGGCTTTACTTTTACACTGTACCCCTTCCACCCTCCAAAAAGTCAAAAAAGTAGGGCAACCCCCTTGGGTCCCCTCCCATTGTGGGAGGTTTTCTGTCCTCTCAATAAATCTTGCTTTCTAAAAAAAAAAAAAAAAAGAGAGCAATTAAAGGGCTGATCTTGTAGCTAAGAGCCACATAGTTAATTTAAAACTTTGACCCATTCCTGACTCAGTGGAGCTACAGAGAACGTGATTGAAATCTCTGGGAAGCCTCCACCTACAAAAGGCACTTCCTAGAGGGCAGTGAAATGCACAAGAGATCATTCCTCAATGGACCCAAAGAAGGAAAGAAAAGTCCTAAGAACTTTGTGAAAACTTCTTAGTGTCTGAGCCTCATTTCTCTCTTTTTGTTATTTATTTCCTTCCTTCCTTCTTTCCTTCCTTTTCTTTCTTCTTTTCATTTTTAAAATTTTCATTTTATTTTATTTTATTTTAAAGATGTGGGAGACAAGTCAGGATTAGGTACATAAGTGGTCTATGTACAAGTAAAGTTTGGGCCTCTCACTGGTCCTCACTTCCCCTGGTTTAGGGTCAGGTACCCTTAGTGATGTTATGTGCACCACCCCCTCCCCTGGCAGTGTCCTGCTACCACCAATCCCTTTCTTGTAGTTTTATTATAAATGTTTGGGATCTTCTTATGAGTGAGAACACGTGATATTCAGTTATTTGTTTCTGTGATAGATCACTGAGTATGATAGACTCTAAATCCATCCAAGTTGCTGCACAGTACATAATTTTGTCTTTCTTTATGACTGCATAATATTTCATCATGAATCTGCACCACATTTTTTAATCCTGTTCACTTTCAATGGAGAGCAGTGTTGGTTTGATGTTTTTGCTATTGTGAATAGTGTTGTAATCAGTATGCACACGCAGGTATCTTTTTTGTAGAATGATTTGAATTCCTCCCTTTTTATTCAAAGGAGGAAAACTGCTGGGTCATATAAAAGGTCAATTTCTAGACCTTTTAGAAATCGCCACACTGTTTTCCACAGAGGTCGTATTAGCTTACATTCTCATCAACAGTATAAAAGCATCCCCTTTCCTCTGCATCTTCTCCAGCATCTGTGGTTTTTTGAATTATTAATGATGGCCATCCTGACTGGAGTTAGGTGGTATCTCAGTGTGGTTTGATTTGCATATCTTTGATGATTAGTGAGAATGAGCATTTTTTCATGTATCTGTAGGATGTTTGTATGTCTTCTTTTGAGAAGTATCTATTCATGTCTTTTGCCCACTTTTTAATAGGGCTGTTTGTTTGTTTTCCTTTTGGCACATTTCAGTTCCTTGTAGATTCTGGATGTTAGGCCTTTTTCAGATGTACAATTGGCAAATTTTTTTTTTACCATTATGTGGTCTGTCTCTGTGTTATATTATTATATATTACTTTTCATTTTTCATCAAGACACAAAGACAACAACAAAAATATATGAAGCAATAAGTAGGATTTTAAAATATAAAGTACACCAAGAAAAGATGAAATCTTGGCCCAGAACTACCATGGAAGAATTTGTTTGATTTTTTTTTTTTTAATAGAGATCTTGCTATGTTGCCTAGACTGGTCTCAAACTCCTGGGTTCAAGAAATCCTACTTTCTAGGCCTCTGAAAATGCTGGGAATACAGGTGCAAACCACTGCACCCAGGTATGGAAGATCATTCCTAAAATTCTACCATTTTCAAGCAAATCTTCAGCCTCTACAGTGTCACATACCTTATTTGTAAATTGAGTAAATTGGACAGATGGCTGAAATATGTTCCAGTTTCCATTTGAATAGAAGAATAAATAACTCAGTATTTTTAAAAAAATAACAAAAAATACCTGAGATTATTTTTACACATTATTATGTGTCTTATAATTAGTTATTTTGTAGCAAAAACTTGGTTATGTTTGGCATAAACAAAGAATGACTCTTCCTAGAATCTTTTTTTCGTCAGTTTTTGCTTTAGTTGTTCTTGGTCTATTGAGAAACAAAGTGAGCAAATTAGCTTCCTGAATCTGGGCACACTTTGTACTTTTTGAGGTATTACACATTAAATAGACGCAAGGATAGGAAAAATAAATAGCATTGCAAAGTAATATGATGCTGTGTATCTCCACATTTCATTTCTTTTTCTGTTGCTGCTTTTTATGTTTTAATAACTTGCTTGACAGGTAACATTCAAGATCGTGTGCTCTTTTGTAAGTTGGGAGTCTTCTGAAAATACTCTCTGTAATCTTTTCCATTTGATTTTGGAGCAAATAAATAAACTATGTCACGACAAATGAGAGGGTAGTAAGGTACCAGATGAGGCAATTTCAAAAGAATTATACCATCTGGGATGTATAGCCCCTAAGGCCTAAGCATTTTTTTAACAAAAATTCTGGATTTTTAATATACTTGCTGCAATATTGAAGAATATTTATTTTCAAGTTGATTACATCAGGTGTGTATAAAAAATAACTTCCCTAAAATGTCTCAGTTGCATCCCCGGGTTTTGAGTTTGGCCACATCCTCTTAGATACACTTTCAACCATTGTCCACGAAAGATACTAGAGAAATGGCATTTATTGCAAGCCATAATTAACCTGGAAGTCCAATTTGAAAATTCTAAAACTAGAAATACTGTCTCAAAAGATTTTCAAAGCAATATTGTCAGCTTTAAGAAGCCTAATGAGCATGGCATCTCCCCCTCATCACAGTTCATTTTGCAATGTCAATGCAATGACAAGGCAACCTATTCCATTTAATCAGTACTTTCCAATTTTCTCATGTCTTTTAAGGACCAAATGTAGTTTAGGGCAATTTGTAAAAGTATGTCTATTATTTCTCAAGGCCTGGAAAATCATTTGACCAAATGGTGCTTTGTGGGGAGATAATATTTTTTCTGCTACATTTCAGTCTTTTTAGTTATAATAACCAAAGGCAAACTAAATTGGTATAGGAAAAAGCTTTATTTATATTTTTTCCCTAGGAGAATGTGACTAAGTTTTACACTGGTAAAAGAGATTGAACACATCCTATTCGTGACAATTTGGATTAGTTATTGAATAGCACTTGGAAGTTGGTAAATATTTTTGTGTATTTATACAGATGCAGGTGTAACATCAGTATGCTTGGCATATAGGTAAACATTTCTTGGCAGGCATTTCTGTATGTTTGGACTTATTCTTGCTCTTGTCAACCCCACTGTGTAAGTGTGTTAAATTTATGGGAACAATAATTTCTTGGTTCATCACTATACACTATCACTGTGTAACTTCTTCAGTGTTTAAAACACACACCATTTTGCAAGACATATTTCTATCTAATTTTATATGTAATTGCTAAACAGTTTTATGCAGGAGGCTTTTACTTATTCTTGAAGCACTGGGAAAATATAAAGAACTGAATATTATTCCAGACTATAATGACTCTTTGGACATCTGGTAAATTATTTTAGACCTAACCACATCTGAAATTCTACACTAATATTAGGAAGCATAATGCCAGTGTCAACATATGATTTAAAAATATAATAAAGTGCTTTGCATTTTAATTTTTATTTTATGCACTGTTACCTTCAATGACAACTTACTTTGTTTACATGAGACCCCACCTGTGATTTGCATGTCCAGTTCAATAGTATATGATTTTTTAAAAATATAAAGACATGAGAATGTTGGAGAGAGTATATATGTATAAAAAACAAGAGGACAGAATGAGATACTAATTCTGTGTCTGCACTTGAAGCTTCCTTGCATTTGGATTTCTTCTGCAGATGTTTCAAATACTTGTAAGAAATTAAGATAATCCCCCTCCACTCTGACATGACATTTAATTTTTTGTGTTGAATAGTAAATATGTCTGTACCCATATTCAATAATTCCTAAGTTATCTAGGCAACGGAAAGGTATACAAAAACTCTAAGACAAATAATTAAAAAATAGATTAAATTTTAGGGGCACACAGGGTCCTCGTAATCTTAAGTGACCAAATAATAAATATAAGTATACCATAGAGATAGTGAAGATTTTCTTCTACCCCGTGATAAGGCACATATCGCAATAAGGTGAGTCACATAATTTTTTGTTTCCTAATGCATGTTAAGGTGATGTTTATACTATACTGCTATCTATTAAATGTATAAAAACAATATACATACATTAATTAAAATATTATACTGATGAAAACTGCTAACACTCATCTGAGCCTTTAGCAAGTGATCATCTTTTTGTTGGAGGAAAGTCTTCCTTCAATGTTGATGGTAACTGACTGATCAGGGCAGTGGTTGCTGAAGGCTAGGGTACAGTGGCAATTTCTTAAAATAAGAAATTGTGTCACAGTCTTTGACTTTTTTTTTTCCTTTTACTCAAGATTTCACTATACCATGTGACTTTATTTGATAATATATTATTCACAGAACTACTTTCAAAATTGGAATCAGTCCTCTCAAACTCTATCATTGTTTTATCCACTAAGTTTCTGGAATATTCTAAATATTTTGTTGCCATTTTACCAATGTTCACGACATCTTCACCAGGAGTAATTTTCATCTAATGAAACCACTTTCTTTGCTCATCCCTTAAGATGCAAATGCTCAACCATTAAATATTATACCATGAGATTACAGAACTTCAGTTCTATCTTTAGGAGCCACTTTCAATTTTAGTTCTTTTGCTATTTTCACTATATCTGGAGTTATTTCTTCCATTTGGGTCTTCAACCCCTCGCAGTCATCCATGATGGTTGGTATTATCTTCTTCCAACTACTGTTAATGTTGATATTTTGACCGCCTACCATGAATCATCAATGTTTTTAATGGTATCTAGAATCCTTAATAGTTTTCAATCTACTAAGCCCATACCCATCATAGAAATCACTCTTTATGACAATAGCCTTATAATATATATTTCTTACATCATAAGACGTGAAAGCCAAAATTATTTCTTGTTTCATGTGCTGCTGAATGGATGCTGCGTTAGTAGGCATAAAAGCAACATTAAAATACATGTACAACCTCATCAGAGCTCATGGATGACCAGGTATGTTGTCTCTGAGCAGTATTATTTTGAAAGAAATCTTTTTTTTACTGAGCAGTAGGTCTCAACAATCGGACTTAAAAATATTCAGTAACCATGCTGTAAATAGACAGCCTGCTATCAAGGCCCTGTTTTTCTATTTAGAGAATATACACAGAGAAAGAGAAGATATAGATAGCATAATTTTTAAGGACCCTGAGATGCTCAGAATGGTAAATGAGCATTTACTCAAACCTAAAAGTTACCAGCTGCTCTGGCCCTCCTAGCAAGAGAGTCAGCTTCTTCCTTGAAGCTTTGAATCCAGACACTGGTTTCTTCTCTCTACCAGTGTAAGCCCTAGATGGCACCTACTTCCAACAGAAAGCTTTTTCATCTACATTGAAAATCTGTATTTCAGTGTAGCCACCTTCATCAATTATCTTAGTTAAATCATCTGGATAACTTGTTCTTGCTTCTATCTCAGTACTTGCTGCTTCACCCTGCACTTTTTTGTTGAGATTGGTTTTTTCTTCAAACTTCATGAACCAACCTCTGCTAGCTTCAAAAATCTCTTCTGCAGCTTCCTCTCCTCTTTCAGTCTTCATTAAATTGAAGGGAGTTAAGCCCTTGTTCTCAGTTAGGCTTTGGCTGAAGGAACTGTTGTTGCTGGTTTGCTATTCTATCCAGACCACTAAAACTTTCTTCATATCAGCAATAAGGCTGCTTTGTTTTTTTTTATCACTTATGTGTTCATTGAAGTAACACTTTAAATTTCCTTCAAGTACTTTTATTTTCCACTCACAACTCATCTAACTGGTGCAAGAAGTCTGGCTCTTAGCCTGTCTCAGCTTTCAGCATGCCCTCCCCACTAACCTTCATGATTTCTACCTTTTGATTTAAAGTGAGAGATATTCAACTCTTCCCCTCACTTGAAAATGTAGAAGTTACAGCTGGGTTATTAACTGACTTAAGTTCAATGTTGTTGTGTCTCAGAGAATAGATAGTTCCGAGGAGAACAAGAGACATGGGAACAGCTGGTAGGTGGAGCAGTCAAAACATATACATTTATTGGTTAAGTTTGCCATCTTATGTGGGTATGATTTGTGGCACCCCAAACAAAAACAATAGTTATATTAAAAATTACAGGTCATATATCACTGTAATGGATATAATAATAATAATAAAGTTGGAACTGTGGCTCAGTGCAGGGTTGCTACAAATTTCAATTTGTAAAAAAATGCGATATTTGCAAATCACAATAAAGCAAACTGCAATCAAATGAGGTATGCCTGAACTTGGATCTCTACTAATTTAATACGATTCATGTCTCAGTGGAACTAATTCAAGAAATGCCATATTATATCCTATCATGCCCTAAGAGTTCAACTAATTGAACAAAATCAGGTTGCTGAAGGTACTGATAAATATGAAGAAATGAAAATGTCCTCATTTTTCTTAAGATTTAATACTAAAATGACTACTAGTGGGTTGATATTTTTTCACCTTTGAATATTCATTTAACAGAAATATACCAGTATTAGTCAATTACGTCAAAGCTGTCTCTCTTCATTACTTAAATACAAAAAAAAAAAAAAACCCCAAACTTCTTATTTTATTTCTTTCACAAAAGCAGTCTGTGGAATGTAATTTTTGCATACGGGGTTTCTTTATCCTCTAATTTCTTTTCCTGGGGGATTATTTTTTTGAGACAGTAATAAGGTTTTCAAATCTTATTCTGAACTCATTTTAAAATTGTATATAAACCAAGGCTTGTTATATTGAATTTGTAGAAGTCTCAAGTTAACATAAATTCCATTTATATATTAATATATAGAGAAAAAAACATTTTTGGTTGAATACTGTGAGGGCTAAAACTCATGTTTCCCTCTTCTCATCTGATTTCTAAATAAATTCTTTATCTCACTTATTCTGAAAGAATACAAGTATAAATAGTTTTATATTTTATTGGGTATTCTATTAAAGGACCTTTTGACAAACCCAGAAATAGTTCTAAACGTGGTCCACATTCATCTCTCAGAGACACAGTGGGTAAAACAACTATTTCACGTTCTCGAGACTATCAGCAAGCATTAACCCATTTTATGCCAATCTCAAGTGATTCTACATAGTTTTGGGAACTGAAGTGCTTTGTAGTTTGAACAATTGGGTAATGAAAATAAATGGTACAAAATTGCAAAGTCACTATTGTCTCAATGCAAAACATCCCTCACCAAGATTTTTTTTAAAGTCCCATTTTGCTGACATACGAAATTCTTTAAATTTGTGGCTGTATTTGTGGAACTTGTGTTAAGAAGCAAGTAGGTATTCCTATATTAGTAACCAAAAGCTGTTTTATTTTTTCTCTATTATGAAATGAGTCATGCTCAGAACATTTGAAAATTTTTACATTATTCTTTTATTACTCAGCACATCTATATACCTAAGTAAAATATGTATCTTATAATTTTTTAAAATATAGCTTTCCAGGTGTCAAAGACTTCCTGGGAGTTTTAAGGTAAACACTGAATTTTGTAAGTTCAGTTTTTGAAAGAACTTCTCCAAGCTAAACAAATTAAATGCATCAAAGTTTATTGAGTAGTGTTCATATATAAAACATTGTTCAGATTTGCAAAACATGAAATAAGTGTTTAAAAGAGAAAAATAAAACAAGGAATAACCATAAGAATTTTATTTTTTTGAACTGATGTGTATTAATTCTAATTACCTTTCTGAAAGGAAAAAAATCATCCCTAATAGTAACATGTTAGTTTCAATTATTCAGATACATTTTAGTGGTAAATTCTATGATCCCATTTAAATATGCTATTGCACATTATATATGTTGTGTGTCATGTATTTTTGTATGTTTTTTCGTAAATTTTTTATGTTCACTTCTTAAGATCTTTGACGAAAAAAATATTAAATAAGAGATTATGTCTCCCCTCTCAGGAATCCACAATACAAACTTGAATATATTGGGCTTTAATTCAGGGATTATATCTCCTCTCCCAGGAATCCACAATACAAACGTGAATATATTGGGCTCTAGAGGGGTAGTACTTGCATGCTATAGGACACGCAGTATGTCCTCCCAAACTGCTGAAATAAAACTACCTTTGGAAAGAACTAGCTTTCCAATGAAGTGTCATATAGAATGGTGTTGAGGAACACTGGCTCTCTTTGAAATACAAAATACATATTTGCTGGGGTCTCTCATGCAATATTTAACAAATATTTATAAGATTTACATCATCTCTTTTCCCAAATTAGAAACAGAGAAAATCCTGTAAATGAACTATGCCCCCAACCATTCCCCTACCAGAAGGAATACAAGGCCAAGGAGTTATAAGAAAATTCTCTTAATTCATCTTTTCCACTTAAGTTCAAGAAAGTCTTATAATTAGTTAGAATCAGTTTTCCTAGAATACAAAATTATACCAAGAACACAAAAATGCCAAATACAAAATCAATGACATTTAAAAGCAGTCTCATTTTTTTCCAAAGCAATTTTTTGTAATATTAAGTCTCATCCAAACTTTAAATTATAGGTCCTATTCTACGCTTGTCTTCAGACTGGTCCTGGATAGTCCAGGGACTTTTCTGATTTGTCTATTTATGTTTTCAAGTAATAACACATTTATTTAAGTTAATATTATTAGTGTTGTCTCTCATTATACGGGCATTTATAAAATATAACAATACAGTAGTTAAGCATATTTGGAGACTCTGTTTTGGAAAAGAAAATTTGGATGAGGAAATCTACTTTGTGCTTATTTTTTTTAATAGACTACAAAGATAATTTAAACAATATCTAAAACTGCTTCACAATGAACTATTTTATGGTCATTTTACAAACTGAAATGCATTTAACTAAAGGGTTTACTGAATATAAATCTGCTTTTAATTCTCTATAACAGGTAAATTAGAATCATTTCTAATATATTATACAGAGATGATCATAGCTATAATTATTATGGGTATGCCTTAGTCCATTAGGGGTGCTATACGAAAACACCATAAACTGGATGTCTTATACACAACAAAAATTTATTTTTCACCATTTTGGAGGCTGAAAAATCCAAGGTAGGAGCACCAGCGGAAGCAGCATCTGGAGAGGACCAACTTCTTGGTTCATAGATGGCATCTCCCAGTTGAGTCCTTGCAAGGCAGAAGTGGGGAGAGGGCCTTTCTTAGGCGTCTTTTATAAGGTCACTGATTTTATTCAGAAGGGCCTTGCCCTCAAGTCCTAATCGCCTCCAAATGCCTACCTCTTAATACTGTCACCTTGAGAGTTAAGATTTTAATATATAAATTTGGAGGGATGTAAACATTCAGAACAAAGTAGTATTTGAATTAATTCAATGTCTAGTACACTTGGGCCTATATGGTGTACTTATAAAACACAAAGGCAGCCGGGTTCGGTGTCTCCGCCTATAATCCCAGGACTTTGGGAGACTGCCGCGAGTGGATTGCCTGAGCCCATGGGTTCGAGACCAGCCTGGAAGATTTGGTGAGACCTCATCTCTACAATAAATCAAAAATTAGCCAGGGATGGTAGCATGCCTGTAGTTCCAGCTACTTGGAAGGCTGAGGCAGAAGGATCTCTGGAGCCCAGCAGGTGGACGCTTGGGTGACCAGGAGCATGCCACTGCACTCCAGCCTAGACAAAGGAGTTTTAAGGTAAAAACTGAGACTCCAACTCAAAAAACAAACAAGCACACACAAAGGCAACCTATTACACATAGAACCAAATCAACCTAAATCCTCGCCATGGCTATTACAAGTGTATGTGAGGATTTATTTTCTGAACTTTTTCCTTCACTTTTCCTTTTGTGCTCTTCCTTCCCTAGCCACACTGGCTATTGTGTTCCTCATGCACATGCCCAGCTCACTTCCTCTTCATGGAGGATGCATTTATCCTTATCCAAAACGTGTCCTATGCTCCCCTGACTTTTCTTCACTTCCTTGGTTGTATCATTCAGGTCCCTTGTCCAGTGTCCCCTCTACTGAGAGCATTTCTTGAACACCTTATCTAAAATTCATCACCTTCTCTAATTCCAGCTTTCATGTATCTGTTCCTTTATTTTTCCACAACATATCTGCACATAACACATCACTACCTTTTATTGAGTCTTTTATTTGTTTAGCTCCATGCCAACAATGTATTCCCTTCTGTAAAGTAAATTTCATGGAGGCAGCAATCTCATTCTCCTGTTGAGTCTATACCTTCAATGTATTGTAATCTGTCTTGCTTATCTGATAAGTTAATAATTTAGTATTAATACATTTTATCTTTTTCAAATTCTATGATGGATTTCTTCTACTCTATGTGTTCCCAGATTTTCTTTTTCCTTAACAATCATGCATCTCAGCTTTCTAATATTGCCTTTATGAGATTTCCTTAAGCTATTCTTTCTCATCTTTTTTTTTTTTTTTAATATGGACTACTTTATGAATTTGCATGTCATCCTTGCTCAGGGGCCTGTATTCTTCTCTGTATTGTTCCAATTTTAGTACTCTTTCTCTTCTGATGAACTCAAATGTTATCAGGTACGGTCATGGAATCATACTGTAGGTTTCTGAGCCTCAGCCCAGGAACATATTTCTTAGTGTACATTGTGATATTTATTATAGTCTCTGAGATGAATGTTCTAACACCCAAGAATTCTTCATACTCCCAATATATGAACGTGTGTTTGCAACAAGAGAGAGGCACACAAAGCAGACTTTATTTTATATTCTTTACTTCCAGGTAAATTTTCACTTGAAGTTTGGTTTCTGTGTCTGAAAAATTCTAAAGCAAACTTGATATTCATTCATAGTGAGTGGAAGAATGGCCAGCTCTATCTGCAACAGAGGATAGAAAGGAAACAGGATTTCATGACATTAATAACAAAGAAGGTTTTATATGAATGCAAGGATGCAGAATAGAGCCTTCACCCTGTTCGTGGTGTGATTGCGTGGACTGTGAGCTTGCACACTTGATGCAACCACTTTTTATTCCTTGATTTCTTAAAACATGGTGAAATATTTTTCCCATCTCTCATTGTCTTCCTCCCTCATCTTTTTTCTCTTTTCCACCCTTCCATAAATGTGAGCTGCCTGTCTTTTTGCACTCTGAACTAAGGATATAAGAAAACTGATGGTTCATCGCTGTGCATCTGTGTGACTTTGAAACTTCTTTACGTTTTGGTAAGCAACCACTGCTCAGAGTCCCCAAAGCCCCCATCCCACTTTCTGTTCCCTGGAAGTCTCTCTCTCATCTCATGATATATAAACCTAAAAGTTAAAGTATTAATGACTATTCCAACAGGAGTGTCTTGAACCCTGCTTCAGGAGACTTTTTGGTTGCATCACAGCCATGCTCAGCCATGCTTTAAACGTTTCCACCAGCTGCCTTCTGAACCTTACCTCTGGCTTCTTTCCTATGCCCCAGAAAGCCGCACATTCATACTTCTCAACTCTCACCTTCTCCTGAGAGGCTAATACCATGGAAGGAGAGAGGGGAGAACAGGAAATCTTCATCCTGGTGCTAGGACACCAAATGCCTTTCCTAACACATTAGATATTTGAATAGCAGACCAGAAATTAGGATGAATAACAGTTATCTAGTGATCTCAACATGAGTTGAGAAATAGATGAGTCGAAAGACAATTGTTGTACAGTTATGTTCAGTAAAGTTTTGTGCACTAAATCAGGATCCTCGGCCCAGCCTTAGTGGTTCAAGTACTGGAATCAGAGAAAATGCCCTTAAGCAAAGTCCTGAAAGAAACACAGTCAGCAAAGCTGGGGGTGTGGTATGAGGAAAGGTAGAAGGAAAAACCTGTGTAGTGTTTCCAGATCATGATCCTGGCATCATGGGGGAACAAAGTAGTTGAGCGGGGACAGAATTTTTCTTGACAGAGAGATGGTGGAGGTGAGAATTGGGGGCAAATAGAAACTTAAGATCATTTATGCCAATGGAAAAATGTTTTCCAATCTTTTTCTCCATATCCCAGCGGAGTTTGCTTTCTGAAACCAAAATGGGATCAAGTCCCTTACTTCTTTTTCTTCTTTTTTTAAAATTTTTAATTTTTTTTAATTTTTGTCAGAGTCTCACTTTGTCACTCAGGCTAGAGTGTGGTGGCATGCTCATGACCACTGCAGCCTTGACTTGCTGCCTAAGCCCTACAAGAAGCCAAAACTACAAGCATGTACCACCATGTCCGGCTAATTTTTTTAAATTTTTTAAATTTTAATTTTTATTGTAGAGACAAGGTCTCGCCATGTTGCCCAGGCTGGTCTTGATAACCTGGGCTCAGGCATTTTTCTCGCCTCTGCTTCCCAATATGATGGGATTACAGATTGGAGCTACTGTGCCCGGCTCAAGTTCCTTCCTTCTTAAAAACTGTTCAGTCACTCATCATTTCTCAAAAGAACAAATCCAAATCTTTATCTGTAATTCACTAGAAATATATTTACAAAATGGTTATTGGAATTTAGCAAAAAAGGGAAGAAGATTGAGAGAAAGATAAATAACATTAAAATGTGAAAGGATTGCTCTTCTTTCTACCTATGGTGACAGTTACAAGGCCACAAATTACAAGGACTGGGAATTTTAACTCTGCAGTCAAGTGGCTTGGGAAGGACTCAGGACTGTGTTCTGCATACAATGTCCATGACATGGTAACAGCTATTCAACCACTCAATTCTCATCTGCAAAATGAATATAATCATAAAACATGCAATGTGTGTGGGAGATTACCTGACATTGACACATTAGCTACATGTTAGCTATCACAGATTTCACCTATAGAGCTGATACAATGAATAGGGTTACAGTTACAGGAAAAAGCCATAATATTCTTTTTCCTTGATTTTCCTGAATAATTATTTGACCACAACAATATTACCTTGGTCCAGGTCTTACACAGTTGTGGCCAGCCTGGAAGTTAGGACAATATAAGGGCTTAATTTAAAGTCTTCTCAGTCAGGTAAATTAACATATTTTAATAACTTCCTACATCATAGTAATATGCCTGAAGCAGTTCCAGAATGTATAGACTGAGGTGAAGAAGCAGCCAAGAAGGAAACAAGGCAAAGTGTAAACAAATTCAAAGATTATAGGCAGTTAATGGAATGGTGAGAATAAGATTGTAACTTCATTTTAGGGGAACACCATGAGATAAATTAGGCAAATGAGACAGCTAACAACTATGTCCAGAAAATAAAAACCATACTGAAGTACTGATATTATTCCACGTTCGTTTGTATCTTTCAGAATCCTCAATAAAATAATCATCAAAAAATATAGCAGTATGCAGCAGTGAGAAGACCTAAAATTTTCTATACTGCAAAAGAAATGCAATTTCCTCACTATCTAAAAGAAATCACTATCTAAAAGAAACAGCAAACTAAATTAGAGTTGGAAAACTGCTTCACTAATATCGTCCCAAATTAACCTCTGTAAACACTTCAGTATACTCAGGTTTCACAAGGGACATAACTCTGAACATGTATTAAGCACAAGCCAGCTGTGGATGAAAGCATGTTTTGTTTGACTTGGCATTAGAAAAGCCGAACGGTCTCTCAAATATTCTTATCACGCTTATTATTAATTATCTCTACATATTTCCCTTTAAATGGGTGTGTTATATCCAGTTCTTCTTTACCCACTTCTAATAAAAGATAATCATGCAAAAAATTAAAAATATAAGGTTGCCATAGCTATAGTCAAAAGTATCAATGTTTTCTTTCATGTTTTTTATGCATCTTTATCTTCAAATTGCTCATGCTTCATAAGGAATATAAAATTACAGCTAAGTCTGTATTACCCTTTTCAAAAACCTTGATGTGAACTGTTAATGTCTTTCTTTAAGGAAACTAAGGTGGGGGTAGCAGGTGAGGGGCATGTTCTCAGCATATTAGGACAAGTTAGTAATCAAACTTGTATTACATTTTTCATATTGGAGCAGTATGGTTTTTGTGTAAGTGCTCATAAACAAGTATCATCCTTTTATAGAATATGGTTTCAAATTATAAATATGCCCAAAGGCTCAGTCAAGAGTATCTGACTGTAGATTTAGAAATAATAAACACAACAGTTTCTACTGCTTTTCCAAAAAATTAGAATTTTTCCTTTTTGATGTTCCAGGATTCATGTGTTTCTGAAACAAGCCAGAGCACATTAGTTATTTTCTCATTCTTTCTTCCTCTTCATTGTCTTCTATTTATTTATTTATTTGGTAGAAATATTGCCTAAATATACATTTCTCCAGAAGGGAAATTAAACAGCAATTTAATTTGATTTGATCCTTTCTGTCTTGAATTGTTTCTTCCCTGTGTTGCTGTATTTCAGGTTCAGAGTTCAATGAGTGAAATTATAATTTTCTTTACCCATGGTGAGTGCCTTTTAAATAAAACAATTTAACCAAGATACAGCTTTGTGTGTGATTACATTTATCTCAGCATGCATTCTATTTCTCTCTGGTTTGGCCAATTAGGGATATAACAAAGGCCTAGGACTTCTGTCACTTCTCCAGACTATACTATGTAACATCACCATTAAAACCTCAAACTTAATTTCTAAATCTCTTAATCTCTATATCTTGGAATCTCTAAAATGTTCTAGTCTTTATATCCTGGTTATTGGTATGACGTCCATCTAATTCCAAGCAGAGATTTTATGGATGTGATTTATTCAAACTTCTGTGCATACCTTTCTGGGTTACACTGTCTCTAGTTTAATGATCCATGAAAAAATGATTAAAATAAATATATTCATACATGTTACATGTTATGAGATCAACAAATAATTTTTCTTGGCAAGGAATTACTTTTATTTCAATTTAATGTCCTTTTGCAATTTTAATCTTAAAATATTATTTCTTTTATTAAGTAATGGTGCTAATAGTCAATAATTCCCTCATCAAAATAGGTTATGGTGGACTAAAAAACATAATTTTAAAAATGTTTCCAGCCGGGCTCAGTGGCTCAGCCTGTAATCCCGCGCCTTTGGGAGGCTGAGGTGAGTGGATTGCCTGAGCCCGCGGGTTCGAGACCCGCCTGGGCAATTTGGCGAGACCTCATCTCTACAATAAATAAAAAAATCAGCCGGGCGTGGTAGCACGTGCCTGTAATTCCAGCTATTTGG
>CAUYQG010277998.1:0-18448 GCA_963574415.1 Tarsius wallacei
ATTTTTTCTAAGTTTTCCCCCTCGCTCTCGCTCTCTCTCTCTCTCTCACGCGGCTTTTTTTTTTTTTTTTTTTTGTCAGACTCTCACTCTGTCACCCAGGCTGGAGTGCAGTGGCATGCTCATGGTTACCGCAGCCTTGACCTGCTGGGCTCAGGTGATCCTTCTGTAGCAGGAATCTCTACAGAGATGGGACACTGAGGCTACGTTGCCAGGAAACAGCGTTTAATCGTGCCGGCATAGGCTCAGCGGATTTGCATCCAAAGGCTGAGTCCCAAGCGCAGGGGGGCATTGCCTTTTATACAATTTTAGTTTTTTTGTCCCCCAATAAGGCTTACTTGTTAGTAACATGCTGGTTAATTGGATATTTCATAGCTCAAGTTTACACAGCAGAGTTACAATTACAGATTGGGGCCACATTTCTTTCTAATATGTATCATCTAAGAAAGTTCTTACGGTGCTAGAAGAACCCTTTTATTATTCTGGGAAGGCTTTTGTTTTATAAGACTTGGGGGAAGGGCTCCCTGCCTCACTTCCAAGTAGCTGGGACTACAGGCGCCCACCACCTGATTTATTGTGGAGATGAGGACTCACCATGTTACCAAGGCTAGTCTCAAACTCCTGGGCTCAGGCAGTAGGTCCTTTCACCTCGGCCTCCCAAAGTGCTGAGATTACAGGTATGAGCCACTGTGCCCAGCCTCAATGTTTCAGATATTGCTTTACAGTCAACAGGCAGCACAGGGTAGTAATCCCTGAATGAAAGGACACACGAAGCAAGTTATAAGATGTAGTGCAGAGAGGAGAACCCAAAGAAAAGGAGAGAGAGAGAGAGAGACAGGGAGGGAGGGAGGGGGAGAGAGAGAGAGAGAGAGAGAGAGAGAGAGAGAGAGAGAGAGGAAGAAAGGAAGGGGCGGGAGGGAGGGAGAGGAGAGAGGAGAGAGCTTTGCAGGAGTTTGCCTGTCTTCAGCCAAGTACCCATTAGTGCCTGCATTTGAGGAACCTACCTCCAAACGTAGAAAGAACCACTGTCAAAGAACAGGTAAACAATTCCAAGAGTTCACATTGGCTGGAAAGAGTTCCCCCGTGTGAACTGGGGAGCAAAATCCCATGATGCAGGGACCATCTAGTTGAGTGCTCTGAAGGGATCTGCCTCCATGGCAGGGCCACATCTGTCCGAGGCTACAGACCATACCTGCGAAGATTAAAAGCAAGGCTTGGAAGGATCTGATTGTTTCCAAGTAACTTAATGCATTCTAAAACAAAAGTCAAAGTTATTTAAAATACAAAAGCAATCCAGTGCCCTAAAATACAAAATTCATTCAATTAAATGCCTGGCATCAATTACATAATAACCAGGTTTGCAAAGAGGCAAGAAAATGGAACTCACATGAGGAGAAAAATGGATCATTAGAAACAGGCTCAGAAATGGCACAGATGAAATATTATAGGTAGGGACATTAAAATAGAGATGATAAGTATATTTCATATGCTCAAGAAGGTGGAAGAGATCATGACCATGTAGAGGGGCATGGGAGATAAAAAAACACAAATCAAACTTCTAAAGACAAGAAATAAGTTTGAGATGAAAAATGCACTGGATGAGATTAACAACAGGTTAGACGTTAGACAGCAGAAGACAGATGAGTGAACTTGAAGCACAGCATTAGAAACTACTAAAAAGGAATCACGGAAGAAAAAAAGAAAAAGACTGATGATATGGACAGAGTATATGGGAGCTGTGGGATCATTTCAAGTGCCCTACTGTGTGTCATTGGAGTTATGGAAGGGGAGAAAAGGACAAAGGGAAAAGAAAAACTATTCAGGAAAATAATAGCCAAAATATTTTAAAATTTGATACAAACTATAAACTCATGGAACCCAGAAACGCAGTGAACTCTAAAGCATATAAAAAATACCTCACCAAAACACATCATGATCAAATTGCATAAAACCAGTGACAAAGATAAAAATTCAAAACCAGATATTATATACAGAGTGTCAAAGATAAGGATGTCGGCAGGTTTCTTGTCAGTAACAATGCAAACCAACACAGTAACATATGTAACAAAACAAACCCCCAAACCCACTCAGAACACAAAAACAAACAGAAGCTACACCTGTCCACTTGAAATTGTATACTCAGCAAAAATGAAGGTGAAATAAAGAATTGTTCAGATACACAAAGGCAGAAAATGTGTACCACTAACAGATGGGCACTAGAAGACATGATAAATGAAGTCCTTTAGGCAGAAGGGAAATTATACTATAAGGAAATATGGATTACACAGAAAAACATAGGACATCAGAAATGGGAACTAGAAGATATTTTTTTCTTATTTTTGAATCACTTTTTAAAAAAAGATAAAGACAGGGGTCTTACTATGTTGCCCAGGCTGGTCTTGAACTCCTCAACTTAAGCAGTCCTCTAGCCTTGGCCTCCCAAAGTGCTGAAATTACAGGTGTAAGCCACCATACCTGGCTTTTCTTTCTTTCTTTCTTTTTTTTTTGAATCACTTTAGAAGATAATTTTTTAAAATTTTTTACTATAAAGATGTGGGGTACAATTTAGGGTTAGTTATACAAACGTTGATTATGCAGGTACCCTTGTTGATGAAGTATGCCCCTCCCTCCCCTAGCAGTTTCCCTCAACTGCCATTCCCACCCCCTTTCCCCTGACAGTTTCCCAGTACTACCAATCCCTTTCTTATAGTATTATAATTGTTCAAGGTGTGCTTATGAGTGAGAACATATGGTACTCTGCTATTTGTTTCTGTGATAGATCACTGGGTATGATCGACTCCAAATCCATCCAAGTTGCTGCAAAGTCCATATGTTTGTCCTTCTTTATGGCTGTATAGTATTTCATTGTGTATACATACCACATTTTTTTAATCCAGTCCAGCTTCGATGGGCAACATGGTTGGTTTGTTTTTGCTATTGTGAATAGAGCTGTAACAAACATATGTGTGCAGGTATCTTTTTTGTAGAATGACTTGAGTTCCTTCGGGTATATTCCCAATAGGGGAATTGCTGGGTCATATGAAAGGTCAATTTCTAGTTCTTTCAGAAATCGCCACACTGTCTTCCATAGAGGTTGCACTAGTTTGCATTCCCACCAGCAGTGTAGAAGCATTCCTTTTTCTCCACATCCTCGCCAGCATTTGTTGTTGTTTATTTTATTAATGATGGCCATTCTTACTGGGGATAGGTGGTATCTCAATGTTGTTTTGAGTTGCATTTCTCTGATGATAAGTGAGGCTGAGCACTTTTTCATGTGTCTGTTGACTGCCCATATATCTTCTTTTGAGAAGTGTCTATTTATGTCTTTTGCCCACTTTTTAAATGGGCTGTTTGTTTTTTTCCTTTTGGTGCATTTGAGTTCCTTGTAGATGCTAGATGTTAGGCCTTTGTCAGATATACAGTTGGCAAATATTTTTTCCCATTCTGTGGGCTGTCTCCCTGCTCTCTTGATGGTTTCTTTTGCTTTGCAGAAGCTCGTCAGTTTGATGAGGTTCCATTGGTCTATCTTATTTCTTAAGGTATTGGCCTTTAGGATTCTGAATAGGAATTGGTTGCCAGTTCCAATTTCCATGAGGGTGTCTCCTGCATTTTCTAGGATTCTTACAGTTTGAGGTTTTATGTTTAGGTCTTTGATCCATTTAGAGTTAATTTTTGTGTATGGTGATAGGAAGGGTTCCTGTTTCAATCTTCTGCATGTGATCAGCCAGTTTTCCCAGCACCATTTACTGAATAGGTTCTCCTCTCCCCGGTGGTTGTTGTTGGAGGCTTTGTCAAAGATGAGTTGGTTGAGGAATTGAGGCTTTGCTTCTGGAATCTCTATCCTGTTCTATTGGTCTATGTGCCTGTTCTTGCACCAATACCAGGCTCTTTTGATTACTGTGGCCTTATAGTAAAGTTTGAAGTCTGGAAGTGTATACCTCCTGCTTTGTTTCTTTTGCTAAGGATTGTTTTGGTTATTCGTGGTCATTTATGTTTCCGTATGAATTTCTGTATTGTCATTTCCAGGTCTGAAAAGAATGATGTTGGTAACTTAATGGGTATTGTGTTAAATCTGTAGATTGCCTTTGGTAGGATGGACATTTAGCAATGTTGATTCTTCCTATTCATGAGCATGGAATGTTTTTCCATTTGTTTGTGGCTAGAAGATAATTGATTGTGCAAAGCAAAAATAATAACAATATATGATGGAATTTCTAGCAAATGTAGAAGTGAGTTGTATAACAATAGTAGCACAAGTAGACCAGGAGAGGGAATATGGAAGTACACTGCTGTAAATTTATTATACTATATATGAAATGGTATAGCACTTCTTGAAGATATTAATCAGTTGAAGGTACTAATTAGTTAAAGATGTATACTAAGACACAAAATACCTCTAAAAAAAGGAAAACGAAAAATCAAAGAACTGAGCTAATAAATCAATAAAGGAGATGAAATGGAATTATAAAAAATTAACCTGTTACAGAGAAGTTAGAAGAAGGGGAGAAAGGCAAAAATAACAGGTGAGGCACATAGAAAACAAATACCAAGGAGGCAGATTTAAACCCAACCACACCAATAATGACACCATATGGTCTAAACATATCAATTAAAAGAGATATTGTCAGGTTAGATAAAATGAGAGTCAAGTACATACTGTCATCAAGAAACTCGCTGGATGTATACAAACACAAATAGATTAAAAGTAAAAAGAAGGAAAACAATACACCATGCTAACACCAATTAAAAGAAAGCAGGAAAGACTGCATCAATATCAGACAAAGTGGATTTAGAGCAAATTCTATAACCAGGAATAAAAAGAGACATTACCAAATGATAAGATGGTCGGTTCATAAAAAGGATGTAACAATCCTGTATGTTTATACACCTAGATTGAGCTTCAAAACACATGAAGCAGAAAACAAACAAACAACACCCGATAGAACTGACGTGAGAAAAAAAAATCACAACAGTTGGAGATTTCAACACTCCTCTCTTAATAGCTAATGGAAGTACACAAAAAAATCTGTAAGGATGAAGACTTGGACAACACTACCAACCAATGTGACCAACCTGACATTTACAGGACACTCCACCCCATAGAAGGGGAACCCATCGTTATTTACCAGGAGAGACAGTATTCTGGACAATAAGACAAGTCTCAGTAAGTTTAAAAGGATTGAAATTATATTAATTATTTTCTTGAACTACAATGGAATTAAATTAGAAATCAATAACGAGCCCTTCTGCTGCGGCCGCCATTGGAAAGCAGCAGTCATGGTCCCGAGCTATCCCATGGCCATGGGCCTCAACAAGGGCCACAAGGTTACCAAGAACGTGAGCAAAGCAAGGCACAGCCGCCACCAAGGGCTCCTGACCAAGTACACCAAGTTCATGTGGGACATGATCCAATCCGAGAGGTGTGCAGCTTCGCTTACTACGAGCGCGTGATATGGAGCTACTCAAGGTCTCCAAGGATAAGTGGGCACTCAAGTTCATCAAGAAACAGGTAGGGACAAGAGGAAACTGGAGGAGCTGAGCAATGTCCTGGCCGCCATGAGGAAGGTGGCAGCCAAGAAGGACTAAGCCTCCTGGCCCCCAATAAAGCCTTTGCAGAAAAAAAAAAAAAGAAAGAAAAGAAAGAAATCAATAACAGAAATTTTTGTATAAGCTTCCTAAATACTTATAAACGGACTAACAACACATTTCTAAATAACCTGTCAGTCAAAGGAGAAACCAAAAAGGAAATCAGAAAACATTTCCAACTTAATGAAAATGCAAATACAATTCATCAAAGTTACGGGATGCAGTTAAAGTAAGCCCTAGAGGGAAGTTGTACACTAATGCTTCCTTTTAATTCTTCTTTCAGAAAGGAACTAAAACTTATTTACAAAATACCCCTCAAAACAATCTCATCTTTCACAATCAGAAACTAGAACAAAAGGAACAAATTAAACCCAAGTAAGAAAAATAAAGGAAACAAAGTAAAAGCAAAAAAAAAATTTAATAATGGGAGTAGACAAAAAATCTGTGGATTTTCTTTTTCCTCTAGAAAAAGAAAAACAATAGAGAAGAGCAATAAAAAAAAAACAAAAGTGGGTCTTGAGAATATCCCTTCTTCCTTTCTGATGGGAAATAAAATAAAACTTTTTCCTTTCTGATGGGAACTCAGGCTCTACTGGACTGTTAGGAAAACAGATGTTCAGAGCAGGTGGAGGGAGGATCTGGGCATCCCTTCTCAGAAGACATCATCAGTTGCTTTTGCAAAATCTCCCTGAAAAGTTACTGTTTGTCTGGAAATTGTGCTTTAACTGCTTTTAGCACTTCTATTAAGACATAGAGAAAATTGTGTTTCGGTGTACCAGGTGGGCCAGAGAGTCAGCCCTGCATACCATGACAAGGTCAGTGCCTGGTCCTTGGGTGCTGGCCAAGCCCCAAGTGGCTTTTTCCCGAGGCCCCACCCTTCACCATCATCTGCCCTGACATCACTGTGCTTGTTCTGAGCTTGGGCTCTGGCAGAAGCAGCCTCTCTCTTCAGCGGCACTAGGGACTTAGGGGCAAGGCTGCTGGCTCCCTCTGACCAGCTTCCTTGTCCACGCTCACCGGGGTGGGGTGTAGTCAGAGAGGCCACCAGTCCTCATGTTTGCAGGCCCTGCCCGGGACTGTTGCCTGAGAGGTGTTGTGACAGGGGTGAGGCTGGGTCCAGGACAGTTGCGGTACTTCTCAGTGGGGTCACAGGGAGGCAATCAAAAGGCCAGGAGGCTGGGATAGGGACTCTGGGGAGGCGGAAGTTAGAGGGCTGTGATGGACTAGGATCTGTGACTGTCCTTGGATTTGGTCTGGAGTCCTGCCAGGACACAGGCCCCACTGTGGCTGCACAGGAAGTCTGACCCTCCCTGGAATGTGCAGCTCGCTCCCACTTCTAGGCCTTTTCCCAGGGCCCACACACAGCCTCACCCATGCTGTCCCTGTCATCCTTTTACCAGTCCCCACTTTGGGAAGCCTTCCCTGACCCAGGGATGGAACTCACTCCTCTTTCCATCCTGGAGTTTTGGTGTCCACAACCCTGGATTCCTGAGTTTTGGGAGTGCAAGTGGGGCACTGGACTAGACACAGAGCATCCTCTTCCCCAGAGGTGGCTGTCCCTGGCCCCTGGACGTGAACTCCTGTGGCCAACCTTCCGTGGGGCGGGCTGGAGTCACTTCTGGTCCAGTCTTGGTTTCCACACAGGGAAATGGGGATGGTCTGAGCCTGGGCATCCCTGCCCCTCTTTTCTCTGCCAGACTCCCAGGTCCAGGTACCTTTCCATGCACTGCCCTGGGTGCTCAAGGGGTCTTGGCCCACCTGTCCAGAGTGGGCAGCAAGAGGTAAAACCAAGGCAGTGACAGTACTGATCTGGGTGCGGGAGAATTCTCCTCCAGCAGGCTCCCCAATGCCTGGCCATCTGGTGGCCACCAGGGGGCACGCTCCGGCAGGGTAACCATTTCTGGGAAGCGTTCCACAACAGCAGGAGCACTGGGTGGGATTCAGGGCCCGGGAGCACCCTAGGGGAAACGCTCGCAGTCCTACAGCGGCTGGGAGGAAGGCAGAGGTTCTTTGGGATGTCAGGGCCACCAATGACAGCCACAGACAGCATATGGGGTGCTTTCTGCACCGGGTGGGTGCCAAGGAAATGGAGGGAGGTGGAGTGCCTTGCCCAAGGTCCCCCGGTCAAGGTGAGGAGCCATCCACCTGGGCCATCCTGGGGAGTGGGACTTGGTCAGGATGGGCGCTCACAAGGTAGAGGCAGCACAACCCACCCCAGCCCTATCCCTGGCCCACAGCACCTTGACTTGGGTGAGCAGCCCTTCAGGGAGGGGCTCCATGGTGTCCCTGGGTCCCGTGGAGGAGAGATGGCCACATGTCAAGAGCAATGGCCTTCCCAAATCACACTCTACCTTGACAACCGTCCAGCCCCCAGGGCTCTCCACTGAAACGGGGGGATGGGGTGGAGCGGAGAGTGGGTACTGACAATGCTTATCTCATAGTATATGAGAACAAAGAGGTATCTGGACCTGGACTCAGAAGGCACCACTGACCCCCTCACTGGCTGCCACTCCTTCCACTTTCTGTTGGCAGGGACTAGAGAGGGGCTAGGCCACCACAAGCTTTCCAGGCTGGGTCTGCAAGGGTACCAGCCTTAGTGGGAGTTAGAAATCTGTAGTGAACCCCAGTGAGGCCTCAGGGCATAGTAGCTGACTGGTCTACTCAAGCCTCTGGTCCTCTCCAGGAAGGGAAAGGCTGCTTGCTGAAGCATCTGCCTTCTCTCTCACTCCACTTCACAGCCTCAAACCCCCAAATAGCCAAACCCCAGGTAGCAGGCCTAGAACCCAGGCAATGGGCCCACAATTCTCACTGTCTCTGGGGAACCTCACCTAGCTCATGTGCTCTGAGTCACACTCACCCTGCCCATTAGCTTCATCCCAATGAGTCTGGCCAGTGGGGCTGCTAGGCTCCCTGTGGATGGGGTTACTCTAGGCAGATGTACTTGCCCTGGGTCATGGCCGTTAGTGCCTACATAGCTCCAAGGCTGGGGGTGGACCTGGTGTGTCTCAAGATGGCTTCTCTGGAGACTCTTGGATCAAAGTCTCAGAGATGTAGCCTGGGTCAGGGGGATCTCTTCCCTGAGGTCTGCTGTCCCTGGGAGGGGCCTCCACGCCCTCTGCCCTGTGCTCCTACTGAAGTCTCACCCCAGGATCACCTTTTGCCTCTGGGGCTGTGGGAAGGTGTCTAGGCAGGGTCTTGTCTCCCTCCCAGGGCAGAAACTGACAGTGGCATTTCAGGCATTGCTCCGTGATGGGCCCTGGTGGATGTGTAACAGAGGCTCAGGGTACCTGTGTGGCCTGATGCCCACCACCCCCTCCACCCCAGGAGTAGCACAGACACAACCACACTGGTTTTAAATCATTTATTCCCATGCAAAGATTTGAGTAGAACAATAAATGGAAAACAAACAGAATGACTACAAAATAGGAAGGATCAGAATGACTTCTGTCTCCTGCCCTCCATGCTGCTGAGGGGCTGTATCCTCTTGCCCAGGGGGGTGGGCTGCTCCAAGTCATCAGCATTCCACGCCTTCTGAGACCTGGCCCCAAACTTTCTGAGAAACCCCAGTCTAGGGCATCTGGCACCCCATCACGGCAAGGAAAGGAGGCAGCGGAAACTCCCGGGAAAAGGAAGTAAAGGCGTGAAGGGCCTTTCTTGGGGGGAGGGTCACAGGTTCGGGGCCAAGAGGAGGGCCAGGAGGCTGAGGGCCAGCCCCAGGCTGAGGGTGGTGCCAGTGAGTGGGGTACGGATGGGTGCAGCGTTGTACAACCTCTCGTTGCATAGATCGTGCTGGCAGCACTGGGTCGTCTTGGTGCCGCTGCTGACCTGGCCTTGCATGGTGTTGGTGGGTGAGCACGAATCCACACATTCCTTCCTCACCAGGTTCCCCGACAGAGGCTCCACTGGGCACAGGGAGGTGTGGTCAGGCCTCCCATAACCCATGCATGCCTCCCAGCTTGCACCCACGGCAGTCCGAGTCCAGCTCCCGGCTGGCATCCTCCACCTCTGGGTCACTAGTGCCACTGTGACCAAGCCATCACCACATCACCCTTACCCAACCGCCCTGGGGATGCCCCCACAAGCCCCAGGGCACTAGGACAGTTGTCACTCACCTGTGGTCATGGTCCTGCAGAAGAGAGAGCTGGGCGGGCAGGTGTGGGGCTCTTTGCAGTTGGAGGAGCTGGTGCACACATGGCAGCGCAGGGCGTAGGCTGGAGGGCAAGGGAGCCAGAGGCTCAGCAGGCCTGGTTCA
This sequence comes from Tarsius wallacei, assembly GCA_963574415.1. NCBI lineage: Eukaryota > Metazoa > Chordata > Mammalia > Primates > Tarsiidae > Tarsius > Tarsius wallacei. The sequence goes on from CAUYQG010277998.1 coordinate 9,836, forward strand.
CCCCTCAAAGACCCTTCCTGAACAGACCCCCTGCAACCCCAACCCTAGGCCCATCTCCCCCAAACCCTAGGCCCTGCCAGAGCTCAAGTCCTGAATATGGCCTAAGGGGATGTCTGCTTGGACCCTGGTACCCTACCTGGAGGAGGTGTCCTGCACCAGGCCCTCCTACCTGGGGAATAACAAGGAAGGAGAAGGTCTAAAGTATATTGCAAATCCTTTCTCCAGGGGCCTCCAAGAACTCTAGGATTATTCTAAGAGCAGCTTGCAGGACACAGCTGCTGTCCCCCACTGCAGGGCTGATCCTGGAGTGGATGGCCGATGGTTCTGAGGGCCTGACTGAGCTAAGGGTCCAGGGACTATCAGCTTGGTTGCTCTGAGCTTGTGGGCGGAAGGGCTCTGTCGCCTCTGGGCCTATCCTGGGAGGGACCTGGGGCCTAGGAAGGGGCTAGTGCAGGGGCCGGTGACTCCCTGGGGAGAGGCATCTTAAGACAATTCCCAGCTTTCTCCCTCCCAGTGTCTGTGACTCCATGGATTGATTCTAAGAATCTGATTCTGAAATATTGTGAGTTTGTGATTCTATTAAATTAAGATGTAGGCTTCAATTGTTTTAAATTAGAGTTGTTTAGCATCCCACAGCATCAGTATTCCATGAGACTAGAGGTCAACAACTCTAGGCTTCTAGTGTTTGGTGATGACCCATGGGCCCAGCCTGGCTGAGGCCAGGGTCTGGCACCCCCCCACCCACCCACTCCCTTAGCCCAGCCCCTCACCTGGTCCCACAGCCACAGCCAGGGCAGCGAGGAGCAGCAGGACAGTCTTCATCTCTGGCATCGTCTCGGAGCACTGGGAGCTCCTCCTCTCGGGAGGCCTTATAGCTGAGACGCGCTGGGGGAGGTGTGGGTGGGTGGGCAGCCAGCCAGCAGGCAGCATTCCGCGGGACCTGTACAAGCGTTAACTCAGGACTGGCACCTGCCCCACCTTGCCTGGCCCACACCCACCTGCTCTCGCCTGCTGCAGGGGCCTCTGTTCCTGGCCACCACCCCCAGGCAGTGGTCTATCCTCCCTGGCAGAGCCCGAGGATGCTATGGACAGAGGTCTCCCAGTGTCCACTGCCCTTCCTGGTTCCTGCCCCAGCTGCTCACTGCTGCTATGTGTCTATCTGTCCCTACCTTAGTCTTACAGTCTTTCTGTATGTCTTGGTTCATTCCTGAGCCACTTTGTCTCTGATCTGCCAACCCCTGTCACTATCCTGTGTCTTTGTCCTTGCATTCCCACCCAGGATAGCTCCTTCAACAGAGTCACAGCCTGTGCCAGGTGTCCTGTGGGTGTCCAGGGCTGTGCCCACATGCCAGGAGACAGAAGGAGGAGGTGCTGGTCCTGCTTTCCTGGGCTGTGGGTTCAGGGTTGCTGGGTTGACCCAATGGAGCCCTGAAACAAGGAACCCCATGGAAGCAAAAGGTCCTTGCTAAGGTATGAGGATCTGGGGGTGGGGGAGGTGGCTGTGGGTTGATGGGGTGTGTGAGGCACAGGGAGAGGCCACCCTGGGGCAGGGAGGGGAACTGGAACCAGCATGTGGGTGATACATGTGGTGACAGGTAGGTGAGCACCGGAGCAGGTGAGGGCTGTGAAGCCCTTGTGGGGGACCTAGCTGTGTATGTGGCCGGGGAGCCCTGGGTGGGAGGTGCAGGAGGCAATGACTCTACCCCTCATCGTGCAGAGAGGGACTGAGTGCCACTCCTTGTCTCTACCAATCCTGCCTCCCATCCTTTGGGGCTCCAGGACCCCTCCCCGGGGACTCCCCTCTCCCATGCTCCTGGGATCCTTGCTCTGCTCAAGGGGCAGTGCCATCACCTTGCTTTGCATCTGTTTCTTTACATGTCTTTGCTCTGGTTTCCCCCAAGACTGACTCCAGGCTAAGCCCCCAGCGCCCAGGAGCCCAGTGCAGTGTCTAGAAGTCTAGTACAATGTTGGAGGTCTGGTGGGTGGGAGGTTGATCCCCACCTTCATCCTCTTTGCACTCACAGGAGGGACTTTCCCATGCAACTCGGGGTCTCTGAGCACCCCACCTGACTGGAGCAGTGTGCAGGTGATGCATGGGGTGGCTCACTCCTGCTGGCTTTCTTGTCCACTTACTCAGCCCAGCCCCCTCTCCTGTGCCCAGTGGCCCTGGCTGGGTGTTATGGATGGGCCACACAGAGACCTCCTACCCCTGCCCTGGTCAGGATGATGGTAAGTGGGGTCAGGGCTCAGATGGAGATCATATCTAGACCTGGCCTCTACTGTCTCTGCTGCACTGCCCATGGACAGGCACCCATGAGGATGCCTGCTGCAGGGAGCGTGGTCCTGGACTGGGCTGAGGCTATTGGGAGCACCATGACCTCTAGGGCTGGATAGTCTTGGGCTTGGGACCCTCTGGGTCTTCCTCCCCACAACCCTGCCTTGCCAAGTGAGGTAAAGTTAAGACCACATAGCAGGTGCTGGGAGGTCAGAGCAGATGTTGCCTAAGAATGCTCTGTGTGACCCTCCCTGAAGAAGTCACTGGACCTGGGGTACCCGCCCAAGGGTGAGGGAGTTACATGGAGGTGTCGTTGAAAACCTGGGAGGGAAACAGGTAGGAGCCCCCTCTGATAGCCCCACTTCTGCATCTGGTACCTGGCTACTGGCTGGTCCCAGGCTCCCTGGGGCACATTCAGAACATCTGAAGTCTCACTTGACAAGTCAGGTGATGCAGATGTCCATAACCCCACCTAGAGAGAGAAAGTGGCTCCTAGCTCCAGGGCCTTTCTGTGTTCATGGGGCATGGCATAGGTGTGGGCTGGCTGGAGGAAGGCATTTCTGGAGGCCTTGGAAGCAGAATTTAGGGCTGACAGGGTGGTGACTTGGTGGGCATGGCGGGTGGGGAGGGGTGACTCACTGTGACCAGGGAGCATGGGAACTGCTGGAAAAACAGGTTTGGAATTCCGGTTGGGCCTGGTGGAGCTGGAGGTCCCGGATGTCAGGTGGACTGAGAGTGGAGGTCTGGGTGTGGGGCTATGGGCAGTGGGCTCTCCACCTCCGTGGCTGGAGGAGGCCCCGCACACCTGGCTCATCCCCAAGGGGTGCCTCAGGCTACATTGTGGCTGTGTCCCTGGAGGCCTGCCAGGCACTGCCAAGTGTGGAAGCTGAGGCTGCAGCTAGGTTCCAGATCCATGGGAGGAAGGCCTTTGTCCCTGGCAGGGCCACCCATGAGGGTGTGAGTGTCCTGTCCTGGGCAGTTTCCTAGCAGAAGCTTGAACAATAGACCGAGATGCAGTTTACATTTAGGAGAAAGTGGGTGATTCTGATGCCAGGAACTCTAGCAGTGCTGGGAGTTTATGGGGACAGTGTAGTCAGGGAAAGCTTCCTGTAAGTGGTGACCTGGCTAGAGCCTTGGAGGCAGTTCAGGTTAGAGCAGGAAGAGGATCATCATGATCCCTATGTCAGCCCCTACCCAATACCTTTCTACTGCTGAGAAAACTAGGATCAGAGAAGGCTGGGCAGGTGCCAGGACACCCTCAGAGTGAGGCAGAATCTGGTGGGGTCTCAGACACTTCTTCCTATCACTGCTGACCTTTCCCCTCCTCCCTCCTTCTGTAGAGACAGAAGCTTCTAGAGCTTGGGTTTTCTGCAGAACCCCTCCCCCCACATCCCCTGTCACTCAGCCGCTGGGGCCAGGGCTCTGGACTTGATTTGTACTATCAGGATGTCAGCAGCAAAATGAAGCCCAGGAGAGGCAATGACGGGCACCGAATACCACTACCCCACCCCCTTAGCCCTATCCGCTCCCTGAACTCGACTGGCCAGGAAGCTGGGCACAGGAACAAGCCCGGACCTCTATCTGGAACAGAGGTTCCCCACTCATCCTCCACCCTACCCTCCATCTTCCTGCCCTCTCCCCCTTGTGCTGTGCCACTGGATCACACAGAGAGGGAAATGCCTGGCTCAGGGTGGCACAGCACTCCAGACCCTCTGAAAACACAGCCCTGGGGCCCACCCTGGCCTGATCCCTGGGCTGGAGGTACCAGCAAACCCCAGGGAACAGGGAGAAGACTTCCTCAACCTCAGGTTGACATATGGGCCAGCAACAATCCCTGCCACACCAGGGGCTCCAAAATGCTTCCTTCTGCTTTCAGGTGCTTCATTCATTCCTTTATTCAACAACATTTGATAATGACTGGCCACATGTCAGACACTGTAGGTATAAGGGAGACCAAGAGAGAAGACAAACAGGGCCCAGCCCTCAGGGTGTCCAAACTGTGTGGCAGGGAGAGGGGGAGACAGACAATAATCACTTGCTTTGTGTTACACACTGCAGGAGTGTGACAATGGGAAGCCAAGGGACCTGGGGCTTGGGGGCCACAAGAGGACCGACCTGGACAGAACTGTCTAAGCTGAGACCTGAAGGGTGGGTGGTCATCATGTGGCAAGCAGGTGGGTACCCAGGCAAGGATGTCAGGCCCCATGTGGTTCCAGGTCCCATGTGGCCTGGGGCATCTCACCCCTTTTTTTCCTCTTTCCCCAGGAGGAGCCAAGTGACAGCTTTAAGCCAGGCGGCTGAGTAATACAGTGTCTCCCTCGGGCCTTCTCTGCTCCTCTTGGTCACATACCTGCACAAGTGGGACCTCCGATGACACAAAGAGGGACAGGCCTTGCTCAAAGGGACCCAGCAAGTGGGAGTCATGGCTGTGTTTGGCCTCTGGGCCTGGCCCTTCCCCCACACCCAGGCTTCCCCACTCCTCCCTCCTGGTGCAGAAGTCACCTTTACACACGGAGCCACCACCCTAGACACAGTCTCTCTCACCTGCTTCTCAGGGCCTGGCGTGACCCTACATGCATCTTAGGTCACCTCCTGGGACCCAGTCCTCTCCCCACTGCCGGGTCTGGCTTCTGAGTATAGCTAGAGGCTAGGGGCTGGGCCAGGAGGGGACCCAAAGCTGGCTGTGTCCTCTGTGCCAGTCCCTCATCCCTGTTGAGCCTTTCTTTCCTCCCCTGCCAGGGTGAAAATCCAGGGAGCAGCTTTGTGGATGGAGCAGAGCTTGAGCAACCCTTCCCTGCTTTGGGGAAAACCTGTTCCTGGCAAGGGCTGGACTGGGGCCCTAGGGTCCAAGAGAAACAGGCTTGTTCTCAGGCCTGGCTAGTGGCCCCACAGGCAGGGCCGATGCCCTCCCTGGAAGAGATACCACAACAGCACCTACAACCAGCATGGAGACACCACTCCACAGAACCTCGGAGCGACCCCTGATTAGACCCTCTACTATGTCCTTCTGAGGCACTGGTATTCAGGGGTCTGGGCAAGGTGCCCAGTGCCAAAGATTGGGTGATGACTCAGAGTTTGAGCTGTGTCCATCATGAACTGTGGGAAGACAGCCTGCAGAGGGGTGTGGCACCGATGACCGTGGGATCTCAGAGTCCCAGGGCTACAGGCTCTTACAATGGGCTTGCAGAACACAGAACCCTAGAATTGCAGGACTTAAAGAGCATGAGTGAGAATCAGGTACCCTGGAGGTGATTTATTTTCTGCACATGAGGACAAGCTCTCACCAGGGCCCTAGGAAAGGATACATTGTTTGTGCCCATGCTCAAATCCTAGGCACTTCTTCCTGCTATGCCACAGTGTACTCTATCTCCTGTTGTACCCTGGAGCTTGTGGCTGCAACCCATAACTCCATAGGGTACATTCAAGGGCAGTGAACTCAGGACCCTCCCCACTTTCCTTCCTCACTCTTCTGCCTTCATTTGCTCTCAATACCCAACCACCTGCCTTCTTATTCATCTACCCATCTATCCTCTCACCCATCCATCCATCCACCCACCCATCCATGTACCATTCATCCACCCGTTCACCTCTCCATCCATCCATCCATCCATCATCCATTCATCCATTTACCATCTGTCTATTCACCCATCCACGTATTCACCCATCTCCTCCTTCTTCCATCATCCATCCATCTTCCTTCCATTTATTAATCTGTCATCTGTCCATCCATCATCCAGTAGATATTTTTGAAGAGGTCCAACTGGGTACCAGGCTCCATGCTGAATTATGTGCAGGAATACACATAATTGTATGTGTATGTTTATATATATACAAATGAACAAGACAAATATGTGCTTCTCAGGGCACCATTTGGTAGAGACAACAAAATACATTCTGAAATGTCAGGCATAGACAGAGCCTGTGAAGACCAATAGGCTGGAGCAGGAGGATGGAGTGACAAGGGCCATGTTGGATGGGGTGATCTAGGCAGAGTAGTGAGGGGGTCATATTTTGTTTACCTCCTAAGGAGACATGGGATAGATAGTGATGATGGCACAAGGTAACTTTCCCCCAGTCATAAGGAAAACTCCAAGACATTGACTGCACCCCTCCAGAGGGTCCCTTCATGGATGACTGTTTCCCACTGGTTACCCTCCCATCAGAATGGGACTTTGTCTTCTTACTCAGCCTGTGGCCCTCCCTTACCACTTGGGAGTTCCTCTCCCAACAAAATACCCCTTCCTTGTGAGTCAGTGCAGATCAACTCTTGAGAGGGAGGTCTTGGTGAGACTGAGGACAAGGTGATCTTCAGAACTTCTCAGGCAAGGGCTACTAGATGGTCTGAGTGCCTTTTTCCCTCCAAACCCTATCCCCAGCTATGTGTCCCCACCAATGGGCCCTGGCCCCATACCACTTACTTATGTGTCCTTTAGGAGGTAGTGACAATGATGTCTCTTTCGCTCTTCTTCCCCCACCTTCCCTTTCTTATTCACACATATCTTCCCCTGACAACAGAATATAGTAATTATCAAAGACCCATGGAGCCCATCGTGGTGTGGGGCTCTGACACCCTTGGGTCTGCAGGTAATGGGGGGCAGCTCTGGGACTGGTAACATCCAGCCTGCAGACATGTGCTATTTAAACATTTTTCTTTTTTAATTTATTTTTTTTTAATTTTTAGAGACAAAGAAATCTCACTATATTGCCAGTCTAGTGTCAAACTCCTGGGCTTAAGTGATCCTCCCGCCTTGGCTTCCCAAAGTGTTGGGATTGGAGGTGTAAGCCAGTGCTTCTAGTCTTGGACACGTGCTTTTTAAAGATTATGTGATAACTTGGGGCATGAGAGGGGACTTTAGGAGGACATCATTGATGGTAGCCCTTAAAAGGAAAAAAAAAAATCTCACATGTTCTGTGTGTCCCATTGCCTATCTGTCATTGGCACCAGCACCTCTCACAGGGCAGTGTGAGCTACCTTTCCATGGCCTGGAATGAGGAGGCCTGTAGTTGTCCCTTCTGGGCTCAGGTAGCTGCCGAGCTTTGAGGCTGGAGCAGCCCAGTTGGGCCACTCTCTGTCAGCCTGGTGGCCCCTGGAAACCCACTTTTGCTGCTCAGTCCTGGGCAAGGACTTGGGTGGGTCATTTTTCCAGGAGGTTTGCATGTTATTGCAAACCTCACTGGGTGTGGGGCCAGGCCTCCAGGGGAGGGAGGAGGGTCTCAAGCTGGGCCCTGCCAGGGAGCTGGTTACCCCAGCCATAAGAGCTTAAAGGATCAAGAGATGTGTCATCTCAACCCAGGATGTTATGTAAGAAGGGAGGGTGGGCAGGTCCTTGGAAAGCTGGAGATGCTGGGTGGAGGGAACATGGTGGCCCAGGAGCCTCCAGAACCCCCGAAGCTGTGCCCAGGACAGGAGCTGCCCTGACCCAGGTGAGATGGAGCTGACTGGTGCAAAGGGAACTAAGAAAGTCCCATCTTCGTTCTAGAACTCCCTTGGCTGCCAGCAGAGTCTAATCACAGGGCTGGCCCTCTGGTTCCCTGCATTGTGTGTCCCAGTCCCAGCCCTTCTGAGCCTAGTCACCTCCCCCTTCCCCACCCAGGCCTCCCTCAGGCGTTTCAGGGTAACTCATCCCAGCCCATTCAACCTCACCCCTTGGCACCCAAATCGCTCCTCCTCAAACTAGAAGCAGCAGTGAGAGGGAACCCCAGGAGGTTCACATTCATACCCTCCCAGACCTGGGGCCCCCTTTGCCCCTCTTCCTTGGTCTCCAATCTGGCCTATCTCCCCCTGGCTGGGGATTGTGGCTGTTCCCCTTCCCTAATGGTGCCCTGCGGCTCCCACTCCTTCCCCTGGACTTGAGTTAGATAGAGTCCCTCCCCTGCTGACCTCCTTAGAGGTTCCCTGGAACTCTGAATCTACCCAACCTCCCTGTCCTGCATCCAAGTCCTACTTGGACTGGCTGTATGCTCCACCCGTACTCAGCGTGGCTAGGCTCTCCCTTTATTCCCACCAGGTCGGTCTCCTCACAGTCCCTTGAGCCCTTTCCTACCTCTGATGTCCCCACTGCTGGAAACACTGGTGCCTTCCATCATCCAGATTTTAGCCACGCCCCCCCAGACCTGTCTCTCCTGCCATCCCACCTCCCCCACAGCCCTCGCAAGGTGTTGTGGCTCACGTGGGTTTATTACTTTGTTTACTGTCCCCAGTCCCTCCTGCCACAGCCAACAGGGACTGTGTCTGTTTGTCACTGTGGCATCTGAAAACCGTAGAGTGTCTGGTGTACAGGAGGCACCCTCTGAGTGCCGCTGACTTGTTGGCTGCAGGAAAGTCATATGGGGGCTGG
>CAUYQG010278003.1:0-10574 GCA_963574415.1 Tarsius wallacei
TGAGTTGGTGTCTCACTCCGTTGCCCAGACTGGAGTGCAGTGGCCGCTTCCGGCCACCGCAGCCTCGACCTGCTGGGCTCCGGCGATCCTTCCGCCTCAGCCTTCCGAGTAGCCGGAACTACAGGCGTGCGCTACCACACCTGGCTAGTTTTTTTGATTTATTGTAGAGATGAGGTTTCGCCTGCCCAGGCGGGTCTCGAACCCGCGGGCTCAGGCAATCCACTCACCTCAGCCTCCCAAGGCGCGGGATTACAGGCTGAGCCACCGAGCCCGGCTACATTTTTAGATCTTAACATGACCAAAGAAAGATAAAACCACACATACATTTAGAAACTGTTAAACAATGCATACAATCACTTTAAAATAGCACATAAATCAAAGATGAAATCATAATTGAAACTAAAAAAAAAAACCTTACATCCAAATGACAATTAAAAAATTGCATGTCAGCCAGGAGTGGTGGCTCACGCCTATAATCCCAGAACTTTGGGAGGCCAAGGTGAGAGGATTGTCTGAGCCCACAGGTTTGAGACCAGCCCGGGCAACTTGGCGTGACCTCATCTCTACAATAAATCAAGAAAAATTAACCAGGCATGGTGGCATGCGCCTGTGGTGCCAGCTACTTGGAAGGCTGAGGCAGAAGGATGCCTGAGCCCAGCAGGTCGAGGCTACAGTGGTCGTGAGCATGCTACTGTACTCCAGCCTGGACAACAGAATGAGACTTCAACTCAAAAACAAAAAGAATAAAGAAAAAGAGAAAGAGAAAGAGGGTGAAAATATAGGGTAGAATTAATTAAATAATGATAATTGATGCAGTATGATCATCATTACTGAAAAACTGAAGCAATCTACAAAAAATTTATATTTATAAGACAGTAATATATCTGTTAGATATAAGATCAATATTTTAAAATTAATTGCATTCTTTTTTTTTTTTTGAGTTGGAGTCTCACTCTGTCGCCCAGACTGGAGTGCAGTGGCCGCTCCGGGCCACCGCAGCCTCGACCTGCTGGGGTCCGGCGATCCTTCCACTCAGCCTTCCAAGTAGCTGGAACTATAGGCGTGCACTACCACACCCGGCTAGTTTTTTTTTTTGATTTATTGCAGAGATGAGGTCTCACCAAGTTGCCCAGGCGGGTCTCGAACCCGCGGGCTCAGGCAGTCCACTCACCTCAGCCTCCCAAGGCGGGAGATTACAAGCTGTGCCACCGAACCCGGCTTGCAATCTTATAAAAGAAATAAAAAGTTAGAAAATGCAATCTTAAAAGACCCATCGCCGGGCTCTGTGGCTAATTGACGAGACCTCATCTCTACAATAAATCAAAAATTAACCAGGCGTGGTAGCATGCGCCTGTAGTTCCAGCTACTTGGAATCTTAAAAGACCCATCGCCGGGCTCTGGGCAAATTGACGAGACCTCATCTCTACAATAAATAAAAAATTAACCAGGCGTGGTAGCGCGCGCCTGTAGTTCCAGCTACTTGGAAGGCTGAGGCTGAAGGATCACTGGAGCCCAGCAGGTCGAGGCTGGGGTGGCCGGAAGCGGCCACTGCACTCCAGTCTGGGCGACAGAGTGAGACTCCAACTCAAAAAAAAACAAACCAAAAAAAACCCCATCTACAATAAAAAATATATGCAGATAGATGATATAAACATAAATATATGAATATTTCCTAGAAATGGATTTCAAAAGAGATGTGCAAATTATAAATCTTCACTGAAAGATACTGAATAAGACTGGATAAATTGAGGGACAAATCAGGGACCTGAATTTGAATATTTAACATAATAAAATATCAGTTCTCCTCAAGCTGATCTATAGATTAAATATAAATCAAATACCCTATAGATTTTTTTTTTTTAGAAATCTGATGTTGATTACAAAATGTTTATGGAAGAACAAAAAGAAAATTATAGCCAAGATAATCCTGAAGAAAAACAATGTAGAAAGTGACTGAGGCCTGTGGTGGAGAAGGCCGCAACGCGACCCTGGGTTCCAAGCTGGGGTGGACAGAGGACGGGATGGAGGCGACTTTGGAGCAGCACTTCGCAGACGCAATGATGAATCCCTCCATTGTCGGAGTCCTGTGTACTGATTCACAAGGACTTAATCTGGGCTGTGTGGGACCCTGTCAGATGAGCATGCTGGAGTGATTTCTGTTCTAGCCCAGCAAGCAGCTAAACTAACCTCTGATCCCACTGATATTCCTGTGGTGTGTCTGGAATCAGATAATGGGAACATCATGATCCAGAAACATGATGGCATCACAGTGGCAGTGCACAAAATGGCCTCTTGATATATCAGTTCTCCAGCGTCCTGCCATAGGGACTGAATCCTGTGTGTGTGTGTGTGTGTGTGTGTGTGTGTGTGTGTGTGTGTCTCATTCTGTCGCACAGGTAGGAGTGCAGTGGCACACTCGTGGCCACCCCAGCATCCACCCTTCTGCCTCAACCTTCCAAGTAGCTGGAACTACAGGCGCATGCTATCACGCCCGACTAATTTTTTGACTTTATTATAGAGACGAGGTCTAGCCAAGGTGCCTGGGCTGGTCTGGAACCCGCGAGTTTAGGCAATCCACTTGCCTCGGCCTCCCAAAGTGCTGGGTTTACAGGCTGAGTCACTGAGGCCGGCTATTCCTACCCATGTTAATTATCTTATAGAACTACTAAAGTTCCAGTAGTTAGACCATTCATCTAATATGCATTGGGTACTTTTCTATTTATTTCAGAGTAAGATGCTTTATAACACTCTATGGACAGACCTATCAAGATATTAGTAAGAAATGATCGTGTTTTGAAGCAGCAGGTCTAGAATTTTGTTATATTCCATAAATCTGTTTGAAGGAAAAATAAAAAAGAAAAACAATGTAGAGGGAATTTAGCCTACTAAATAGCAAGACTTGTAAAGTAATACAGTATTAATTGTAATTTAGTGATTAATCATTCATAATATTTTATTGATTCAGAGAAAGTAAAATATACAACAGACCTATATGACGCTCAAAGCCTAAAAATTTACTATCTGGCCCTAGACAGAGCAAGTTCCTTACCCTTGTGCTAGCCAAGGACCAGAATTTTTCACAGAGAAGACAGCCAATGATCTCTTTTGCCCTTTACAAGGACAATGCAAAATAATAGGAATGAAAAAGTAGACCCACGTAATGAGAAAACTTGGTATATGCAGAGTTGAGCACTATAGAGCAAAAGGAATAGGATTTGAATTTTCTATTTTATTTATTTTTATTGAGTCGGAGTCTCACTCTGTCGCCCAAGCTGGAGTGCAGTGGCACACTCATGGCCACCACAGCCTCGACCTGCTGGGCTCAGGCGATCCTTCCACCTCAGTCTTCTAAGTAGCTGGAACCTTAGGTGTGAAACACCACATCCAGCTAATTTTTTGATTGATTGTAGAGAGGAGGTCTTGCCAATTTGTCCAGGATGGTCTCGAAACCCCCGGGCTCAGGCAATCCTCCCGCCACCACCTCCCAAAGTGCTGGGATTGCAGTCGTGAGCCACTGCACCAGGCTGAAACTGATAAATTTAGTTACAGATTAAATTTTATTTCTGTTTGTCAAAAAGCACTGTAAAAAAGATTTTTTAAAAAGTCCCACATATAAAAGTAGAAAATTATTAGCATCCAGAATATGTAAATAATGGCAAATAAATGAAAGTCAAACAAACCCCAAAACAGGACAAAATATATAAATAAGCATTAGAATGAAGAATAAATGAAATCACTGCAGCACAGAAGACGCATCATCTCAATAATTAATAGATAAGTGCCAATTAAAACTCCAACATTGGCAGGGCCCGGTAGCTCATGCCTATAATTCCAGGACTTTGGGAGGCCGAGGTGAGAGGATTGCTTGAGCTCTCGGGTTCCAGGCCAGCCTGGGCAACTTGACAAGACCTCATCTCTACAATAAATCAAAAACTGGCTGAACATGGTGGCATGTGCCTATAGTTCCAGCTACTTGGAAGGGTGAGGCGGAAGGATCACCAGAGTCCTGCAGGTCGAGGCTGCTGTGGCCGTAAGCATGCCACTGCACTCCAGCCTGGGTGACAGAGTGAGACTCCAACTCAAAAAAAGGAAAAAAAAAAAAAGAAGAAGTGAGGAGAGAAAGATTTGGTTTAATGTTGGAGATTTTTTTTTGAGTTGGTGTCTCACCCTGTCCCCAGACCAGAGTGCAGTAGCCGCTCCTGGCCACCGCAGCCTTGACCTGCTGGGCTCCGGCGATCCTCCCGCCTCAGCCTTCCAAGTAGCTGGAACTACAGGCGTGCTACCACGCCTGGCTAGTTTTTGATTTATTGTAGAGATGAAGTCTCACCAAATTGTCCGGGTGGGTCTTGAACCCGCGGACTCAGGCCATCCACTCGTCTCGGCCTCCCAAAGTGCTGGGATTACAGGCCGAGCCACTGAGCCCAACCTTAATTTGCTTTAAATAGAATGCTTTACACAATAGTAATGGGTAATAATAAACACAAATGACATTCCTTTTTTTTTTTTGAGTTGGAGTCACTCTGTCATCCATGCTAAAGGGCAGTGGCACGCTCCTCCCAGGAAGAAAAAAAATGTCCTTGTAAAGGACAAAAGAAATTATTGGCAGTCTTTTCTGTGGAATTCTGGGCATTGGTTAGGACAAGGGTAGAGAAACTTGTTCTGTGCAGGGCCAGATAATGTTTTAGGTTTTGAGGCCCATATAAGCCTGTTGTCTACTCTTTTCTTTTTTCTTTCTTTCTTACAACTCCTTAAAAATGTAAAAAATCATTCTTAGTTTGTGGGATCTAAAATAGGCCACCGGCTACTACTGGATTTCGCTGGCTCTCTGTAGTTTGCAGATTCCTGGCTAGCAGATCCTTCAAGAGATTATGTGATTCTATTGGGATGTGCACCTTTGTTTGACTTTTCATTGACCAGGCTATTGTCCTTGTTGGAACCTGGTTGTGACGAAAATGGATTAGTTTAGGAATTTGTAGGAAACTGATAGCAATGAAAATTATTCCTGTTTATTTCTTTTATTCTTCTTTTTTTAATTTTTATTTAAGAAACATGGTCTCAGGCAGGCTCAGTGGTTCAGCCTGTAATCCCAGCACTTTGAGAGGCTGAGTTGAGAGGATTGCCTGAGCCTGCAGGTTCAAGACCAGCCCGGGCAACTTGGCAAGACCTCGTTCCTACAATAAATCAAAAATTAGCGGGGAATGGTAGTGCGCACCTGTAGTTTTGGCTACTTGGAATATAATGCGAAAGGATCGCCGGAGCCCAGCAGGTCAATGCTGGAGGGGCCATGAGTATGCCACTGCAATCCAGCTTGGACCACAGAGTGAGACTCCAACTCAAAAAAAAAAAAGAAGAAGAAAAAGAAAAGAAAAACAAAACAGCACAAAAAAACATGGTCTTACTATTTTGCATAGGCTGGTCTCACACTCCTGGCCTCAAGCAAACCTCAGCTTCATCCTCCAGTGCTACAGAATAGCTGGGATTACAGGCATAAACCATGGCCACTGGCTCTGATTCTTGTTTAAAACCATATAGATGAATTTTCTGGCAGAGATCCTACTGATTTCCATGGAAAATATAACTTCAAGCATTTTATAGGTTAATAGAAGTTTTGGTAGGTCAATATAATTTTTAAAAACCTACAATTTAGCAAACAATTTTGGTAAACATTTACATTCAGAAATGTTAAAGAAGCTTATGACTTACAACCCAACAATTTCATCTTTAGGGCCACAATGGGGGAAAAAACATGTATGCATGCCCCTGGAAATATATGCAAGACTTTGTAGCAGCACTGTTTATAATAATTGTCAAAAAAATTAGAAACAGGATGGACGTGGCATCTCAGTCTGTACTTCCAGTACTTTGGGACTCCAAGATGAGAGTAATGCCTGAGCCCAGGGGTTCGAGACCAGCCTGGGCAACTTGGTGAGACCTCGTCTCTAACAATAAACCAAAAAAAAGCCAGGCATAGTAGTGTGCACCTGTGGTTCCAGTTACTTGGAAGACTGAGGTGTAAGCATCATCTGAGTCCAGCAGATCAAGGCTGCGGTGGTTGTGTGTGTGCCACTGCACTCCAGCCTGGGTGACAGAGTGAGACTCTAACTCAAAAAAAAAAATTAGAAACAATACAAAAGCCCATTAGTGGGAGAATGGATAAACAATTGCAATACATTTATAAAATAGAATGCTATACAGGATACAAAATAATAAACTGTAGCTAAACAGATCAATATGAATGACTCAGAGAAATAATGTTGAATGAAAAAGCTTGCAAATCCTCATGGAGATGCTACAGATACCAAAAAACAAAACAAAACAAAAACCCAGAAGATGTAATGATGATATCATTAAGGAATCCATAGTTTAGTGGGTAAGAAAAATGCAAATAAGCATTTACAATAGAATACAGTAATTTTCATAATTGATTTAGACGCAAAGTTCACTTGAAATATATAAAAATTTTCATCATCAGGTATTTCAGAACACTTCATCACATAATGTATTTTTTATTTGATTTGAGGAATGGATAGGAATTGACCAAATAAAGAGGTGATAAGAGCATTTCTCTCAAGACAGAACAGAGAACATTCTCTGTGTCTTGAATATTGAATGAGATGCAATGGAATATATCTATATTTTTCACTGGAATTTCACTCTGTCACCCAGGCTGGAGTGCAGCAGCACGCTTACAGCCACTGCAACCTTGACCTGCTAGGCTGAAGTGATCCTTCCGCCTCAATCTTTCTAGTAGCTGGAACTACAGGAGCACGCCACCACGCCCAGCTGATTTTTTTTTTTTTAATTTATTGTAGAGACCAGTTCTCACCAAATTGCCCAGGCTGGTTTCGAACACCTGGGCTCAAGCAATCCTCTTACCTCAACCTACTAAATGCTGGGATTACAGATTTGAGCCACCACGCCCGTCTGCAATGAAATATTTTGATGAATTTAAGCTAACACTGAAGTGAAGGTATTGCTGAGGTGAAAAAGGCATAAGGAGGACGGAGGAATGGGAGCAACTTCTTGAGAGAAGGCGGCAATACGCTAGAGATAATGAAGAGATTTGCATGTGATGCAAAAGTGTTGACTGACATTTTGTTGCAAGCAGTGGAAAATGATGGTGGAATTTGGGCAATGGAGTGATAAGGTCGCCATTGTCTGTTTGGACAACTATTCTGCATTGATAGGAATGACAAAGATGGAAGAGGGAGATATGTTTGAAGGCTAAGACAGTAATTCCTAGAAGACATATTTAAAAATAAACAAGTGAGCCAGGCATGGTGGCGCATGCCTGTAATCCCAGCACTTTGGGAGGATGACTTGAACCCAGGAGTCTGAGACAAGCTGGACAATGTAGCAAGATCTTATCTCTAAAAAATAAAAATAAAAAATTAGCTGGAGTGGTGGCGCATGCCTGTAGTCTCAGCAACCTGGGAGGCTGAGGTGGAAAGATCACCTGAGCCCAGGAGGTGGAGGCTACAGTGAGCTCCGATCATGCCACTGCCTGGACGACAGAGTAACAAATGAACAAGTAAACAAACGAATAATTGATCTGTGGCAATTAGAGGAGAGATTCTTGAGGAACGTTCTGCATGATTTAGTGATTTTTTTATAGCGGAGGTAAAGAAGAATCTAGAATGACTCCTATAGTTTGGGACAACTGGATAGATCTGTTACTTCACTGAGATAGGGAACACTTGGTGGTGGTGGTGGTGGTGGTGGTGAGTTGCTGATAGGGTGTTGGACATCTTGTTGAAATTGCAGCATT
Organism: Tarsius wallacei; assembly: GCA_963574415.1. Classification (NCBI taxonomy): domain Eukaryota; kingdom Metazoa; phylum Chordata; class Mammalia; order Primates; family Tarsiidae; genus Tarsius; species Tarsius wallacei. Next base: position 7,769 of record CAUYQG010278003.1, read on the forward strand.
TCTGTCAAAACAATGGGATATTTGTTGCTTCTGACAATCCAACAAAGCATCTAAATATTTGTTATGTGCCAAATTCAATAATCAACTGTGATGATGGGACAAATAAGTCATAGTCTACCTTCAAGTTTTATTCAAGAGAAAAATGACCAATAATTCCCAAATGATTATTTTGAAAACAGTCCCTCACCAAATAGTTTTTCAATGAACTCCGGCTGAGTTCATTGAAAGCTCAATTTCAAAACATGGAATTGAGCCTATTCCGTAGCTAAACTGTTCCATGTGCTCTGATCCCGTGGGGCAGGAAAGTCCCTGTGGGGACAGGCTGCACTTTCCCGTCACATGACGATGTGACTAAGCTCAGTCATAGAGATGCGCTCTTCTCTCTCTGCCCCCAAGATGATTATATGTCACATCCCAGCAACACACTGAGATTTCTTTACTGGAAATGTGTAGGGAAGTGGGAGAGGATCGTGGTTTCACAGTACAGCTTGTGTGACACTCGGTGCGTAAAGCCTGGAATCATTTCTGGTCCGTAGGGTGGGCTGATTTTGAGCCTTTGGTTTGTCCGTCACCACATACCAAGGAACATGTGCATCTGATTCACTCACAGACTTTTCTGATGCATTTCCTGTGGACATCTGTGGCCTTGACTCTGGGATAAGTGCGGGGAATTGAATACTACACAACAAACACCCCAGATTCTTCTCAGGGGGACAGCTGCTCAGTCTTGACATGAGTTACCTTTAAGTCTCTAGTTCTTTCTGACTCTGACTTTGGGCAGGAGTGCTGATTCCAAATAGTCAAAACTAGGACAAGCAAAATGAAGACATGTGGCTTCTAAGCAACCTCTGAATGGATAAGTCTGTATCTTACCCGGAAATATTGAAATACGAGTAATCATATTCTACACGTAATCGATTCCTAACTTCTCTTGGATCCATAACATTTCCAGGAAAAGTGCCAAGTGAAATAGAAATATCTGAATTTTAGACTTTTATGTTCTCTGCTTTATTTATTTATGCTTTGTACCATACCAATCCTTTGCAAAGATAAAGTTTATCTTTCAGTTCATCATTCTTAATCTTTTTCAACAGGTTGTTATCGTAGCAGCAAGAATTCTTAGTAATTGAGATTATTGTGTTTACCTACATTCTTTTTTTATTTTTAAAATTATATTATATATATATATTTTGAATTGGAGTCTCTGTTGTCCAGGCTGGAGTGCAGTGGCACGCTCACAGCCACCACAGCCTTGACCTCCTGGGCTCAGGCAATCCTTCTGCCTCAGCCTTCCAAGTAGCTGGAACCATAGGCATGCGACACCGTGCCTGGCTAACTTTTTGATTTATCGTAGAGACACGATCTCGCCAAGTTGTGCAGGCTGGTCTCAAACCCCTGGACTCAGGCAATCCTCTCACCTTCGCCTCCCAAAGTGCTGGGATTACAGGCAAGAACCACTGCACCTGACTTTCCTACATTCTTTAAGTCCAAGAAAGAAGAACTCTTTTTAAAACTCACCCTGGTCTGTATATGCATATGTATATACATAGTGGCTTTTGGTGTTTACTTTTACTTTAATGAACAACCGACAGATTCATCAATGGTTGAGTAGATAAAGAAAATGTGGTATATATACACCATGGACTATTTTGCAGCCACAAAAAAATAAAAATCATGTCTTTTGCAGCAACATGGATGGAACTGGAGGCCATTATCCTAAGTGAATTCACTCAAAAACAGAAAATTAAATATGGCATGCTCTCAGTTGTAAGTGGGAGCTAAACCAGGAACGGTGGCTCACGCCTGTAATCCCAGTAATTTGGGAGGCAGAGGTGAGAGGTTTGCCTGAGCTCAGGGGTTCGAGAGCAACCCAGGCAACTTGGTGAGACCTTGTCTCTACAATAAATCAAAAAATTAGCCGGGTATGGTGGCGCATGCCTATAGTTCCAGCTACTTGGAAGGCTGAGGTGGAAGCATCACCTGAACCCAGCAGGTCGAGCCTGCAGTGGCCGTGAGCATGCCTCTGCACTCCAGCCTGGGCTGTAACAGTGTGACTCCAACTAAAAAAAAAAAAAAAAAATAGTTGAATAGCATTTTATTTGTATGTGTCCCACATTTTTATCAATTAATTTTATAATGGACACTTAGTTTTATTCCATGTCTTGGCTAATGTGACTAATGCTACAGTACATATCAAAATGCAGATGTCACTTCAACAAACTGATCTATCTTTTTCTCTTTTTGAGTTGGAATCTCACTCCATTGCCCAGGCAGGAGTTCAGTGGCACACTCATGGCTAACCCAGCATCGACTTGCTGGGCTCTGGCAATCCCTCTGCCTCAGCCTTCCAAGTAGCCAGATCTACAGATGTGCACTACCACACCCACTAATTTTTTTTTTATTTATTGTAGAGACGAAGCCTTGCCATGTTGCCCAAGTTGGTCTTGAACCCGTGAGCTCAGGCAATTCACTCACCTCAGCCTCCCAAAGTGCTGGGATTACAGGCTGAGTCACCGAGCCTGGCCTTATCTTTCTTTGTTTCTTTCTTTGAAAGGTTTTTGTATTGATAGGTTCTATGACTCCATAGAAGTCATCAGGGGATTTATGTATTTAAAATACATATATATTAGGATTACAGCTAGAATTAGCACTAGCTAGCTTTCAGACATTGGGCAAAACTAGTAGACTGGATAACTGTTTACTAAGTAATGGGTAAATAAGAAATTGCTATTTTTTTTTTGAGTTGGAGTCTCACTCTGTTGCCCAGGCTGGAGTGCAGTGACATGTTCACGGCCACCGCAGCCTC
>CAUYQG010278007.1:0-44840 GCA_963574415.1 Tarsius wallacei
GAGCCACCGAGCCTGGCTTCTAATTGTTAAAGTATGAGAAGAGTACGTGAAAGGTTTCACATAGACTGTCCACCTAACCGTAAAAATATGAGAAAAACACTTGGAAAGTTGCACATAACTATCATTAATGTTTTAAGAAACCTGTTTTGGAAAATTTGAATATTGTCAGGAAAAGATTTTTCATGTATGTCACCCAAAAGGCTATGTAACAAAAAGGTATATAAATCACAGATTTGCTAGCAATGAGAGAGCAGTCCCACACAAGCACTGGGTCTGTGTCCATTCTTTCGCCGACGCCACCCATCCTTCGGGAAACCCTGAACCTGTTGGAGCGGGACTCTGGCAGAAATGCTTTCTTCTTTCTATAACAAGCCAGAAACAGGAGGCTGAAAACTGTGTGTACATGCATGAGCATGAGAGAATGTGTGTGTGTGTGTGTGTGTATGTGTGTGATTTTAAGCAGAAATGGCAAATATCTAACACATGAATGGGAAAAAAGGGCATAAATTTTGTTATCAGACAAACTTGAGCTCAAATATTGACCCTGACAGTTACAATGTGATCCTGACCAAAGGAGGTAACCTCTCTTGGCCTCACTCTCTTCGTGTCTAAAGCAAGGATAACAAGTTTAACAATCACTGACATGGAGCCTTGATGCTTAAATTGAGCAGGGCAGAGAATGTAAAGTCCCTTCACCCAGGGGGTAAAGAAGAAGTCATTTTCTTTTTTAGGGAGAAATTACTATCCAGAAGAACAATTTATAGTATTATAAAGGAGGTCTATATATTCTCTTTTCCTATATTCTTTAAATTCTCTAGAATTAAGGTATTTTTAGTTGTGAAACAGGAGGGAGACTTTATTAAGGATGAAAAATAGCTATAATTTTTATTTCAAAAGCAGACTTGCTGACAGAATGTGAATATGTTTTCAGAATAATTAACAGGAAATCCAGGACTGAGGAAATTAATTGCTATTGATGCAACTGCCTTCCAAATGGCAACCTTGAAGCTGATATAAAATAAGGCTTTCATTTCTCCATGGGGTGGGCAAGACCTCTGTTGATAAGCTGCTTGCAGACCTGGGAGACTGAAAAGGTGGCTTTGTCCCTCATAACAGTATCTTCCTAAGATGAAAATTAATATTTGCTAAGCTCCTACCATGTGCTCAAAGTGTACTGCCTACTTTTGCCTATATCATTTTAAATACCTTATCAATCTTATAAATCAGATATAATTAATTCCATTTTATGGAGGAGGAAAGTAAAGTCTGAGTACTTGCCCAAAGATAAGTGTTTGGAAATGCTTAACTTCAGAGTGGGCTCTTTCCTCTCTATGAGAAAAACTTCCACAGAGTATGCATTGGATGTGAGGGTAGAGGTAGACTTAGGACACTAGAGATCAAGATCTCACTTTCTTAATAATTATTCCATTCATCCTAGGTTTTAGAACCATCATTTAATAGCTTAGTGACTTTGGCAAGTAACTTAACCCATATAATACTCAATTTCCACATCTCTAACAATTTTGTAATTTTGAAGGTGTCACTTACATCCTACAAGGATGCTGATAAATTTATAACCTACATACCACCCACCCTCACTCAGAATGCTGCCAGAACCTAACTTTAGTGGATAGAACAGTGAGAGGAGATGCTTATGGAAAAGTGTGTGTGTGTATGTGTTTTAGGATAGGAGATATAAAACATAAGCTTTATATAATTTCCTTTCCTCAGAGTTAACCCAGTTCTTATCTACTAATTTGAACAAGCCACCATTTCAATGGCTCAAGGTGAGAACATTATTTGTGAATGGTTTCTCAAAGCATGGAGGAAAAAGTCTGAAATACTGTTTATAAAGATGTTCATAGTAGAGACATATAAAGGAACATAAAGGCATGAGTCCATGTTGAAGCCCTCCAGAAAGCATCCACTGTGGAAGATGCATTGAACTACCAAGGAAACAAAATGACTGGGCCATTAACATCAGCCAGCCTTCATCTTCAGCCACTGCAGACCTGGTCTGATGGGCACATGAACAGAGTGGCACTGCCTGTAGACAAAGAGGCCATGAATAGGCCCAATGTGATGACGTCACACAAATGCACTCCCTGCAGTTCACTCCCAGGGCAATTCATCTCTCTCCTTCGCTGCCCTTACCATCATTATAATTAAGTGTCATCTGTTTCCCCAGATAGGGACGGAGGGGAGATATAACTCTTTCTACAGTAGACATTTTGCAGTTTCTCTTTGTGTAATTGAGGGAGCCTTGATGAAAGGGCATATGGTCTTTTACTAATTTCAGCAGGCCCCAAATGTCTCAATCTGGAAGAAATAAAGAATAATAAATTGGATTCATAACTTTTTGTAAAAGAAAGTGTTCTGCAGCTTACAGACACTGGAGTAGTAACTTTTTCCCTCTTTATGGCTTAAGAATGTACTGTCTCTGAGAACTAATAATGTCTTCAGAGATGTGGCTGTGCACAGGGGCCAAGAAGTACCACATTAATTAAACAGATGTTATCTGCAAATCATCCTGACAGGAAAACCACTCATGCAGATATGCCTGACCCCACCTGAGCCTGTGAAATCTGGAGCCTCAAATTCTCTTCCCATTCTGGAACACCAATAGGTATCTCCATCTGTCCTGCCAAATTTCTAAGAAATCAGTCCTAATGTAAAAACCCAGACTTGAGAAATTGTACAACAAGATGGTAAGAGAGAGGGAATTCGGTTGCTAATCACTTCACATTAAAAGGGGTAGAGTTCCTTGCAGGAAGAGATAAAAGAAAAATGTGACTCCTGAGGCAAAAAAACTGGGAGAAGAATTGGAGTACTTTCACGGAAGTTACTTTTCTATTGAGTTTTTGAAAAGTTGTATTTAGCACGTAACTATGTTTTCCTGTCTTATGCTGTCTTTTTCTTTTTTAAAAAAAATATACATTTTATTGGAAATATATATGTTAGAACATGTATACCTAAGTGGACAACTCAATGGATTTCTTAATATTAATACAACTCCAATTATCAAATTAAGTCAGACACTCCCTTCACACGACTGGTTTCCTGATGGATAGAGAAGCTCTTATAAACTATGTTCCTGTGGAGAACAAGAAAATTTTGATAGATTTCAAAAGTCATACATGTAAAGGCATCAGAGAGCTGCAGAAACAATGAGGACTAGTAAGAGTGAAATTCCATGGGGGAAAACATCACAGAGGTGAGCTAAGATTCAGCTATCCCTGGGGCATTTGTTGATTGTAAGCCTGTGGGGGCCAGAAGCTGAGAATTTTGGTTTGACCCAGGCAGAGCAGTGATTTTGGGGCAAGTTACAAAGAAAGTGATGAAGAAGAGCTTGGAGAGGAAGCATAGGGATGGAATGACATAAATGGAAAATGGAATGTCTTCAAACTAATGACATTTTTCTCTTAAGATATTTTCTGAATTTTAAAGCTGCTCAGAGCAAAAGGAGGAAGAGCTAAGCCCAAACTCTGAAAAGTGCGGTGAAATTTCCCACAGCTTCTCACTGCCTAAGAGACAGAGAACCAGAATAAGGAATAGCCCTGAGAACTATTGATAGGTGTATTATGAACTCAATCACCCCCAAATTCATATGTCGAAACTCTGGTCCCCAGTAACCCAGAATAGAGATATTGTCTTTAAATGGGTAATTAAATGAAAATGAGATCATCAGGGTGGATCCTAATCCAATAGGGTTGTTTGCTTTATAAGAAGTGGAAATTACAACAACGCAGACAAGTTCAGAGGGAAGAATACATGAAGACATGGGAGAAGACAGCCGTTTACAAGCCAAGGAGAAAGGCCCCAGAGGGACCCAGCCCTGCTGATACCTTGATCTCAGATTTTCAGCCTCCAGCTTAGAGAGAAAATAAATTTCTGTTATTAACCACCCAGTCTATGATACTTTGTTATGGCAGTCCTAGAAAATGAATAAGAGCCCCCAAGGAAGTAGTAAAGCAACATGAACTATCTGCAACTGTCTTCTCCTGGGCACTCGCTAATCTGAGCACATCCAAATCTGTAAATCCAGTTTTGACCTCTGCCAAAGTGCCACTGCTACGGGAAAGATAAACTGGCAACCTGGATGTTGGCAGTCATATTGGGCTGAAGTGATGAAATTGAAAACTTGGGGAAACTCAGACACACAAGCAGTATCCTCTTCAACATATTTGCCAAATACTGAAGCTATAAAAAGTGGTGAGTCAAGATGTTAAGCTAAAGATCTTGTTAAAATGGAGCAAACATTTCTGCAGTTTCTCAGTATTGAAGAAAAAAGAAAAGACCGGCTGATGGTCGTAGCCTAACAACAGAAATAAATCAGATTGAGACTGAGTCTTACCAAAAGGTTAACCTTAGCTAGAGCCACTCTGTCCCTGACTGGATTAAGATTAGCCATCTCACCCCAGTCTCCTGACACCCATCTGCCCATCAGAGGAAAGGGTGAACCTACCTTAGTGAAAGATAACACTAGCTGTGGAGTGTTTTAAACATATTTATTAAAAGTGTACTAGGTGTGTAGAAATAGGAACCTGTGGTCAATAACCAAAGGGAAAGATAAACGATTTAAAAAAACACAGATCCACAGATGATCCAGAAACAGTCCATTTTTATATGTAGTGGTTATATTCTATAAAGTTTCTATGAACACGAAATTAATGTAAACTGAGCTATTTCTCCAAAAAGAAACATAAGGGAGGTTTCTGAAAACCTCTGGTCATAACATTTTTCTTAGCCAATGACATTATATAGGTTTGTTTGAAAAATATCCTTGTAAGACAAGCCAATTAAAACAACTTTGATAATCTACTCTTCCATATAACTCTTCCATTTTAACACTTAGCAGGTATTTTAAAAATTCTTCCATAGCCTCCTGATCTTCAGAGCCTGCCTTGCCTATAAGTTTAACATATCTTATGCCATAACACCTTTACAAACATGTGAGCTACCATCATTAGCTGAGAAGTGTTTAACATTTTCCTGACCTCGAGTAATATAACAGTAAATTTATTTGACATTCAGCATTACAAGAGTGCTGTACACCATGCTTTTCAAAAATCAATCATCATCTCATGAATTCACAATTTTAGCAAATTTTTCATAATTTTATTATGCACTATAGATGTTACTTTAACACTTTCCAAAGTGGCTTCATTTATGGGTTGGTAAGCATTTTCCTTCTTTTCCTGCATATACCATAAAGCTGATTCATTAACATTGAACTTGTGGCCAAAAGTACTATAATCCATGTCTGAAAAAAGCTTGTCTAGCACCCATATTTTCTCTTTAGGGCAAATCACAACCTTCTTGCACATAAAAACAGCAGACAGCACTTTGGCACTATTCTTGGGACCCATCTGAACAACAAAACTGCCAAATAAAGCATAAAAATGTAAAAAGCATGGCACTAAATCGACCACAAAAGACACTTGTTTACAATAAAAGAGCTGAAACAATAAGGAAGAACATCACCTTGTTCAGTCTCAGCTGGGAACATGTGTATCAGGTAAATCCAATTTTTCACCACTTTGCACATTTTTACAAATGATTGTGAGAGTACAATGATTATTGATTTGGGGATTACAAATAAATTTTAGCAAGTAAGCAGATTCACAAATATGGTATCAACAAATAAAGAAGATCAACCGTATTGGTGTTAACAAAGACTTCAAAATAATCATAATTTATACATTCAAAAGTATAAAGAAAAATAGAAAAAAAGCAGAGCTTTTTAATAAAATAATTTTTAAAAAAGAATCCAGTGGACATGAAACTAGATTTAACACAATATTGGCCATACAGAAGATAGAATTATTTAAGAATTATTAAGAAAGGACAAACTCATGAATGGAGGTGTGTAAATTTATTTTTTAAAAATACAACAGAGCACAATAGACATGTGAGAAATACCAAAATAAAATTGTTGAAAATGAAAGACAAAAAGAAAATTCTAAAAGTAAAAAGAGAAAAGAGACATTATTCCAAAGAAGTATTAATAAAGTTGACAGCAAACTATATAATGGAAAGTATGGAAATCATTACTGTGACTTCTCCAGTCATAGATTAATCATAGATTAATCATTACTGTTTTTATACATTATATGAATGGAATTATACAGTAATCATTTGTGTCTGGCTTTCTTTGTTGAATATTATGTTTGTACACTCATCTATGTCATCACATGTAGCTGTTCACTCATACTCCTTGTATAGAATTGTATAACAAAGGACCACAAATAATTTAACTACTTTACTATTTATGCACTGTTTGGTTATTTCCAGTTGTGGCTAATATAAAAACTATTGCTGCAAATGTACTTAAGCATTCCTTTTGGCACCACATTTTTATCGGTTTCATTCTAGCAGTGGAGTTGCTAAACCATGTATAATGCAGTTGCTGTTGACTGAATTGGGTCTCCCCACAAATTCATATGTTGAAATCATAACCTCCTGTATAACTCTATTGGACATAGGATCTTTAAGGAGATTAAGATTAAATGAGGTTATAACGGTAGAGTCCTGATCTAATAAACCCGATGCCTCTACAAAATGAGGAAGAAACACCAGAACATGCTCTTTCTCCACAAACCACCCCCACAACCCCCCTCAGCTCTGAGGACAGCAAGAAGGCAGCCCTGTGCAAGCCAGGAAGAGAGTCCTCACCAGAACCCGACCATGCTAGCACCTGATAACAGACTTCAAACCTTCAGAGCTGTGAGAAAGTAAATTTCTGTTGTTTAAGTCACCAAGCTTATTGTATTTTCTTATGGTAGCCTGAGATAACTAATACAGTCAATTTTAAGTGATAGCAGACATCATTAATCAATTTTTTGAAACGTTGCAAACCAGCAGTTTATGATGGTTTCAGCTGATACACATCCTTTACAACAGCTAGTATATATATTTTGTAATGCATCAGTCTTATTGTTCTGTAATATGTCATTGTGACTTTAATTTTAATTCACCTAATTAATAATAAAGTTAATCATCTTTTTTGCAAAGTTCTTCAAAGGTTTTTTTTTTTTTTTCATTTTTCCAGAGTTGTGAGTGTTTTTCTTTTTTTGATACTGATTTTTGGGAGAGATTTATTTATTGAAAATATCTTCTCTCATATTGTATTTTCCTTTCTTAATGATGAAAATACATTCTTCATGTCAATGCAGTCCAACTCATCAATCTTTGCTGTTAATGCATTTTGTGTTCTGCTTGAAAAGTCTTTGTCTACCCCTAAGGTCCTAAAGATATTATTTTATAGAAGCATTAAAAATATATATATTTAACATTTAGATTTACAACCTATATGGAATAACTTTTTTTTTAAAGATGTAGGGTACAATTCAGGATTAGGTATACAAGTGGTCATCATACAGGTAAAGTTTGGGCCTGAAATAACTTTTACATTTGATGTGAAATAGGGCTTAAGATTTTTTTTTCCATGTGCATATTCAGTGGGCCCAGCACTACTCATTGGAATGTACACTTACTACTGTGTCTCCTCTATAGTAAATTAAGTAACCATACAGAATTTTTTTCTAAATTTTCTATTACATTCTAATGAGATAGTTCTGTTTTCTTATGCTAATACCACAATGCCAAAATTACTTTAGCCTACTAATGTCTTGATAGCAAATAAAGTAAGTTCTTCATACTTTTGTTCTTTCTCAAGATCACCTTAGATATTTGTGGTCCTTTTGTGTTCTAACAAATTTTAGAAATACGTTGTTAGTATCCACAAATTAAAAAATCTTTCTGAATTTTTAATTTAAATTTCATTTAATCTATTTATTGATTTGGTGACAAATGACATTTTTACAATATTGAATCTTCCATAGATAAGTATATTATATATCACCATTATTTACATATTCTATCATTTATCTCAAAAATGGTTTTTTAGATTTGTGTTCATAGGTTTTGTTAGAATTACTTTAAAATATGTGATGCTTTTGATGATATTTGAGAAATTATTTTAATTTTTTTATTTATTGATTTTTAGTAAGTAAAAATACGAAAGAATTTTTATGTTAATCTTACACTTACCTACTTAATTTTCCAAATTTGCTTTTCTGTAGATTTTTTTGAATTTTCTACACTGATCTTCAATACAGTGTTGCATAGAGGAGTTAATAACAGGCATACTCATCTCATTTCTGATCGTAGATGCAAAATTTTGATATTTTATCATTAGCAATGATAACATAGAATTTTTGTAAAAGGTTTTATCAGATTATGGAACTGCCTTTCCTTTCTTGGTTTGTTAAGAATTTTTACTATGAATGAGTATTCATTTTACAAATGTCTTTATTGAGATTATTGTAATTTTCTTCCTTATTTTGTTAGTGTGGTAAATAACATTGATTGGTTACTAAATATAAACACATTTTACAAGCTTTGCTTGCAAATTTTATTCCTGAAATAAAATCAATCACCTATTTACCAATACACACACACACATACATGCACACACACACACGTGCAAACACATACATAACTAGAGCTGATTTGCTAATTTTTAGTTTAGACTTTTCATTTATGCACCTAAGATTTTCCTATAACTTTCTTTTCTGGTTCTGTATATGTCAGGTTTTGGTATCAAGTTTTTGCTGTAATCATAAAACAAATTTGGAAATGTCTTCTCTTCTTTTTAACTTTCTGTAAACATTTTTATAAAATTGTTTCTTCCTTAAAGATTTTTTAAAAATTACTAGAGAAGACACCTGGGCCTAGAGATTTATTTGTGAAAAAGTTCTTAATTACTGATTAAATTTCTTTAAATGATTATAATACCGTTTAGGCTCTCTATTTCTTTCTGTACTCGTTTTTTTAATGTTAAAGAAATTTCTTCACTGTATCTATATTTTCACATTTTTAGGCCTATGTATCTTCAATGTATTATTATTTTTTTAGATGTCTGTATGACCTATAGTGATCTCCCATTTTATTTCTGCTGTTGATATTTTGTACTACCCTTTTCTTTGTCTTGCCCAGTCTTGCTAGAGATTTATCAATTTTATTACCCTTTTCAAAGATTCAACTGTATATCAGACGAAGCCCTAACATGCAGAATCTACAAGGAACCCAAATGTGCCAAAAGGAAAAAAAATCAAACAGGCCTATTAAAAAGTGGGCAAAAGATATAAACAGACATTTCTGAAAAGAAGACATACAAGCAGCTAACAGATATATGAAAAAATGCTCAGCCTCACTAATCATAAAAGAAATGCAAATTAAAACCACACTGAGATACCACCTAACTCCAGTCAGGATGGCCATCATCAATAACTCAAAAAACCACAGATGCTGGAGAGGATGCAGAGAAAAAGGAACACTTCTACACTGTTGGTGGGAGTATAAACTAGTACAACTTCTGTGGAAAACAGCGTGGCAATTCCTAAAAGATTTAAAAATTGACCTTCCATATGACCCAGCAATTCCCCTCCCATATAACAGCATTCTCATATAACCCCTCCCCTACACATACAAAAAGTTCTCTCTATTTTGAATATATTGCTTTAATATGATACATTCGTTCAGTTGATGAATCATTATTGATTCATTATTAGTAGTAGTAGTTTATATTAGGATGCATTCTTTGTGTTATACAGTCCTATGGGGTCCAACAAGTGTCATGAATACAGCATGACATGTCACACAAAATAAACTTCACTGTCCTATAAATTTCCTGTGTTCCACCTATTCTTCCCTTCCCTCCCTCAAACCCTTGGCAATCACTGACAATTTTACTGTCTCTGTACTTTTATCTTTTCCAGAATGCCGTATACTTGTAATCAGACACTTTGCAGCCCTTTCAAACTGGCTTCTTTTGCCTAGAAACATGCATTTAGGGTTCCTCCAAATTTTTTGTGATTTAATAGCTAATTTCTTTTTATTGCCAAATAATATTCCATCGTATGAATATACCATGGCTTGTTTATCTATTTACCTGCTGAAGGACATCTTGGTTGCTTCCGGTTTGACAATTATGAATAAAGCTGCTAATCACATTCATGTTTATATGTGACCACGTTTTCAACTATTTTGGCTGAATACCTTGTTGCAGAATTACTGGATGGTATAATAAGACTCTGTTTGGCTTTTTAAGAAATGGCAAACTACTTTCCAAAGTGGTTGTACCATTTTTTCTTCTCACCAGCAATGAATGAGCATTCCTGTTGCTCCACATCCTTACTAGTATTTGGTGTTGTCAGTGATTTGAATTTTAGCCATTCTCATAAGTACACAGTGGCATCTCATTATTTTAATTAGCAATTCTCTAATGAGATATAATGTAGAGCATTTTTAAATATATTTCTTTGTCATTGGTATATCTTCTTTGGAGAACTATCTGTTCAAATATTTTGCCAATTTAAAAAAATCAAGTTGTCTTCTTATTGCTGAGTTTTAGAGCTATTCATTCCTTTTATTTTGTATTTTATTTATTTTTTAAAGATGTAAGGTATAATTCAGAGTTAGTTATACAAATGGTCATCATACAGGTAAAGTTTGGGCCTCACTTTGGTCCCCACTTCACCTGGTTTGAGATCAGGTACCCTTATTGATGAATTGTGCCCCCCTTCCCTTTCCTGGCAGTTTCCCATTACTGCAAATCCCTTTCTTGTAGTATTTTGATAATTGTTTAGGGTTCACTTATGAGTGAGAACATGTGTTACTCAGTTCTTTGTTTCTGTGATGGATCACTAAGTATTACAGACCCTAAATCCATCCAAGTTGTTGTGAAGTTCATAATTTTGTCCTTCTTTATGGCTGTGTAATATTCCATCATGAATATGTACCACTTTTTTTTATCCAATCAACTTTTGATGGGCAACACAGTTGGTTCCATGTAGCATAATTATACTATATATGTGTGTGTTTATAAGATATATATATGTAAGTTTAATATATTTGTGTATAAAAGTTTCATCTTTTTACTTTCAATCATTCTATGAATTTATATTTAAGGTGTGTCCCTAGTAAGCAGTATTAAGTTAGGTTTTGTTTTGTCTTTATCACTCTGACATTCTTTATTTTTAAAAATTCTTTGTTTTTAAAATTAACTTATGTATGTTACTTATATTTAACATATATAGTCATGTGATATTATAACTATGCATCATTAATACTATAAAATTGTAAATATATAGTTATATAATTACTGATAGATTTATCACTTTATCAGTTTTAGTTTTCTGTTTTTCTACTTTCTTATATTATTTGGATTATCCAACTTTTTAAAATAATTCCCTGTCTTCCCTTTATCAGCTTTTTGGTTTTGCATCTTTTCTCATCTTTTGGTGATCACTCTAATCTAGAGATTCTTATCATCCTTGGCTTATCACATTCTAATATATTACTTTTACCACTTTCTAGACAATGATAGGTCTTTGGAACATTTCAGCTCTGTTTATTATTTCCTACCTTATATGTTATAGTTATCATCCATATATATATATATATATATAGTCACAATACATTATTATTATTGTATTTTCATCAATATTTATTTAGATTTATTTACATATTTGTCCCAGTATTTTTTCAGTATGCTGTATACAATTTTTTGCTCTTTTTGTTTGTTGAGGAATATCTTAATTTCTCATTCACTGCATAAGGATATTTTTGCTGGATGTTGAGTACTTGACTGGCATTTCCTGGCTCCCCCATCCCCACCGCAGCACTTTGGAAATTTTGTTTTTTTCTGGCTTCCATTGTTTCTGACGTAATGTCAGTTGACACTCTCATTCTTTTGGTCCTTTATGGTTATTTTTTTTTTCTTGCTGTTTTTAATTTTTTCTCTTTCCTTCAGTTTTGGCAGTTTTACTGTCTTGGTCTCCTGTGTGCATTTATTTAAATCTACCTGTTTGGGCTTAATAAAGATTCTTGAGTCTATAGCTTGATGTTTTTCATAGCCTGTGATAAATTTTTTGCCATTCTCTCTTTCTGCTTTTTTTGGTGAATCAAATTGTGTGGGTGTTAGACTCTAAGCCATGCCCTATATGCCTCTTATTCTATTTGTATGCCTTGTACTTGATTATCTCTGCACATCTGAACAGAAACATTCTGTTAAAATTCCTTCCATTTCAGTCATTGAGAATATATTCACCCTATTCTCTGGCCAGGTAGCTAGAGGGTTGAATACCTTAAACCAACGAGGAGATTCACTTTGTGGGGCTTATTTTTAGACTTTGTAAGGCTTGGTTAACCTCTGATCCAACTCCACTTTTATGTTGTAGCCCTTGAAGGATCTGAACTGAAACCTTGTTTGTTTTTCAGGATCTGTCATCCTTAGTGTCCTGAACTTCAATTTTTCTCTCTTATGTAACATTAGACTTCTGAAGTTGCCACTTAGATTTTTCACGTTACATTCTGCTCGGTTTTTTAAATATATTATATTCTCTCTCTCTTTCTCTGTCTCTCTCTCTCTCTGTCTCTCTCACTCGCTTTCTCGCTCTCTCTCTCTCTCGCTCGCTCTTTCTTTCTCTCTTCCTCTGTCTTTCTCCCCAGTTTAAGAAATGGCACATGTCAAGGTCATAGCTTTTAGGCTCACTTTCTTGCATACCCCTCATCTTGGTAATCTTGCCCCCTCAGTTCTGGTAACTTCAGAATTTCTCCAGTGCTTTTTAAATAGACTATATTTAAATTTTTATTCAGCAAAAGAAGATGTTCAGAATACATAATTAATTAATGTAACGTGTAATTTTTTCCTTGATGTTTGTATTGTCTGGCAAGAGTATAATCTTCCTGAGGGCCAGGGCAAACCTGCCTTTTGCACTACCATCATCTGAGTCATCAACTCAGTGCTTGGCATAGTGTACGTTCCCCATGAATTTGAACCATCTTTTGGAAAGAACAAAGGAAAGAAGAGAAGAGACAAACTGTAAGAGAAAGTTCCCCTTAGTGAACTTAGTGAAGCAGTACTATAGCCACAAACCATGATAATCAAAGATTCTTGAAGCTAAATGTGCTCATTGTGTTGGGACAGCCTGACCGCCCCACTTTGGGAGCTAACATTTCTGAAACTTAACAGTTTGTACATTTTCCATTCTCTACCTTCCATATTTCTTTGTCCCAGTAGAAATGGAAATCTCATTTTAGAGGCTCCTGTTTTCACTGGGTTTTATGCAGTATTGAATGAATTGTTAAAATAAAAATCTAAAGAGAAACCAGGGTAGTGGTTTATGTAAAACAACTGTAATATTTGAATTAAAGCTATAAATCAACTATGCAAATGAGCCTGTGCCCAGAGCAGAAATGCAATCAAACAGCCTGCAGAAGGAAACTTAATAAACCCTGCCTCTTCTTCTATTACCTTGTGAGCAGGTTTCCTGAGAGTCAGGTCTTGTGGGGACACTGAGAGAGGTTAGCTCCAGGCATTCCAGTAGCTCTCACGGCAATTTTCCCGGGACCTGGCAGTATTCTAAAGCTTCAGAGAGGGCTGAGCAGTTTGCATCTGTGTCTCCATTAAAATTCATTAAATATGCATCTGATCAAGATTATGGTTAGGAATATAAAGCGCCTATGGGGGAAATTTGTTTAAAATTATGGCTATATACACCTGCTTTTTTTCTTCCTAAATGGATTTGAGTCTGAAATTTCCACTAGAGAGTTGGTTAAAGAATGGGTTTAGTTCCAAGAAGAATGGCTGTAAACAGTTTGGGTGGAAGGTGGGGGAGGGGGGCAGACTACAAGTCAGGTTTTGTTACTAAAGATGGGACCAGATCCTGCCCATTGAAATTAATTTGTAGTATTTGTTGGTGGCCACAGGATCACAAAGGTCAAGTGACCTTACATCCTGGTTTGCACAAGACAGCCCCGTTTTATACCTATTGTCCCAGTATAATTATTGCTAGCACCCCCTTTCATTCTTAAAAATGCTCTGGTTAGGATGATCAGTTATAGAACCAATCTAAAACATGAGGATCTTAAAAATATTTCACCTTTCAGGTAAGTCAAGCACTCAGACTTATTTCAGTCCAGTAGCATAGGAAGTCTCACAACTCATAGCCCAGACCTATGCCCACTAATTCAGGTAGTAAATTTCCTGTCTCTGGAATTATTCAGGCAAAAGCTAGATAAGGAGATTAAGTCAAGGAGATTCAGACAGCAAACAAGGACTATGTCAACGACTTTGTGGGGTTTCGTCTTTCGTGGGATTCAGCAAGTACCAAGCTTCCTTACTTCCTTTACTAAAGACTGATCAGGAGAAAAGAAGCAAGACAGAAGTAAAAAATGAGACTGGTTCTAGGTACTGCCTGTCCACCTCAACTAAAAACTAGACCTAATTTGGACTCTAAGGGCAGTAGGGTTCCTGCTAGATGCAAGAGTTAGGGTGTATGCCAGCACCTAGGGATTTCTCTAAGCCAGGGTAGCTTTTTTTATAGCATTAAACAAAATTTCAGTGGCTTAAAACAACAAAGTTTTGTTTTCTCCTCAGTCACACTTTTCACTGTGCATTGCCTGGGAGCTCTCCCCCATGTCAGCATTGCTCAGGAACTCCATATTTCTTGGATTATTGAAGCAGGAAAAAGGGAACATGGTGAATCACCCACTAGCTCTTAAAGTTTCTGCTAGACATGATTATCTCTTTTCAGTTTGTTTTACTTTTTTCTTTTCTTTTTTTTTTTGACACACTTTATTTCTACTCACATTTTACTCACAGAAAGTCCAATGGATATGCTTAATTTGTTATAGGAAGAAAAGTCATCATCACGAAAGGTAGAGAACAGGAAATATTTGTAAAATAATACCGATGATAGGTTTATGGAAAAGAGTATACAGATGGCATGTCAAAGTGCCTGGTACACAACAGGAGCTAAACATATGCCAGCTCCCTCCTGAGAAATGCCCCGATTCTTTGGAGCCCTTCTCTCCCAACCCCTCCCCTGTTGTTCTTCCTTTTGGAGCACCAGGGATTGCTTAGTCTATAGACTCAGAAAGGAAAGGGTCCTGTCCGCCACAAGCAGGTGAAGCGTTAGTACCTGAATCATAGGCAAGGATTTACTTGCCATATTCTGGCCAGAGCATGTTAAAACAGCAGCAATAGCAGCTGCAGCTGCAGCAGCTGAACATGAAACATTTACATGCACTTGCTGTGTGTCAGGCATGGTTCTGTGTCTCAGTAAGCATTTAATCCTTTATAGATAGTTACTATTAGCATACTCTCTTTTTATTGGTGAGAAAACTTAGGTAAAATATGGTAAAGTAACATCTCCCAAGTCAACAATTAGCGAATGTCAGAGCTGGGATACAAACCCAGACAGTTTGTACCAATGTCCATTACTTGTATGCTAGGCTGACTGGTTGAGGAATCAAGACAAGCCTGTTCTTTCCAATAACATCTGATGGCATATTATGGACAAGGATGTTGTTTCCCAGGAAGTGGATCCCCTGGGGGGCTTATGGAATGATTTTATTGAAACCCAAAGAGCAATAAATAGCATCAAATCACATGACGGCAAGTGCATTTTCTTTTCATTATTTTTTCTTCTTTGTTTCCCAATCCTTCTGATTGTGTCAAAAAGAAAGTTTGGATGTCAAAGACATACTGGCACTAACCATTATTGTTAATCATGCTTTGGAGAAAGAGAAATAAGGCCTCTGGCATACAGCCTGCTGTGGGCAACAGTGTCTGCCTAGTTTTGGTTTCACTGTATTTATTGTTCATTTCTATTACTGGAAAATGATACTAGATTTCCATTTATGGCAAAGATATAGTTTCATTGTAAAACATTTGTTTAAATGAAAAACAAAAAAAGTGAACTGATGTGAAAATATGGAAAATAAATAGTATGGATGGTATGCAGACAGGCCCAGACCAGTACAAGCAGTAGGTCAAAGACTGGAATGTAGGAATTACTATTCTGGAGTAATGGGTTTTCAAAGCAGCAAACTGGATTTAGGGTTGATGTTAAGAAATTATTTTCCTCTAGTCAGCGGCCAGTGAGTGGCCAGTGAACAAAGAAAATAATACGGATCTTTTTTCCCACTCATGACCTATGGTAAAATCTCCCTGAACCCTGAGAAGCTACGCATTTCAGATGAAATGAACCTGAGAGAAAGCAGTGAGGTAAAACAAAGAGGGCCTCAGATGAGCAGGGGAAGTAGTGAGCCTTATGTAAGACTGATAACTAGCAGTATGACCTGGTCAAATTTTTTACCGACCCAGAGCCTCTGCCATCATCTACAAACCGGAGGAAATAAAACTTGCCACACAGAGGTATTAAGCGATTTGATTATGATTGTGATTATTAAGTCATATGATGGGGAAACTATTGCGACTCCCTTTGCTGTCTATTAGAAAGATCAAGCATACATTCCACAAATTTTTAACAAACCTACCAAG
Source organism: Tarsius wallacei (assembly GCA_963574415.1). Taxonomy (NCBI): domain Eukaryota; kingdom Metazoa; phylum Chordata; class Mammalia; order Primates; family Tarsiidae; genus Tarsius; species Tarsius wallacei. The sequence continues at coordinate 16,355 of CAUYQG010278007.1, forward strand.
TGCTATGCAGTCGAAGAACAGTCTCAGCTTTTACCCTTGTGGAGTCAAGTAGAAAATTACACTAAGAGGAGCATGAGAAACAAAGCTATTTATTGAGGATTCACCAGAGGCAGGTATAACCAGGTGTTCATTATGCATAATCCCATTTCATCCTCACAATAGGTCTGTGAGGATTATTTAATCATTGTCCCCATTTTACAGATGAGAATCCTGAGACTTAGAAGGATAAGGAACTTACATAAGGTTATGGTATCAGTGAATGGCAGAGCCAATACACATCTGTTTTCTTCTTAAAACAGAAGTTATCCAGACAAACACAGGTGGGATGGATTTTAGCAAAGAGAATAGAGCTGCAATAAAAGCACTTAAAGAGTTAATCCTGAAACCACCAAAGCACATTGTGGACTGTGAAGCAATGAGGAGTGGAAACTTGGTAATACTCATTATTCCTACTGCATTATTTTTAGAGTCAAATTTTCCCCATGGGACATTTGAAATTCTCCAAAGCTCCCATACAAGTGTTGAGGGACTTCCACTATTAGAGCAATGCTCCTCAATGTTTCCTGTGATTTAATGCATGCAGCAAACACCCCCCAAAATGAATCTTGTTAAAATGCAACTTCTGGGTCAGTAAGTCTGGAGTGGGCTTGAGATTCTGCATGTCTAATAAACCCCACAGTCTATGCTGCCGGTCCACAGGCCACAGTTTGAATAGCAAGGCATTAAAGCCCATGAAGATGGATATCTTTTTCACACACCGTGTCCTATTCAGCTGTGGATCAAGGTGCAGCCTGTGCAGCAGGGTAAGCAGCCTCCTTGCCATGGTGGGAAATGGGCAGGAACAAGCTGGGCTGGAAGCCTGGCACGACGACTTCAGCACAGAGCGGATGAGGCAGGTGGGGAGCCTGGGCAGGTGGGGAGCCTGCTGGCTCTGCAATCCCCAATAGCAATCAGCCAGAGGGAAGCTGGTGAGAGGAGCCATTAACATTTACAAGTCACTCCAACAGCCCTTATGGGCACTCAAAGGCACAACAAAGAGGTTGTTATTAAGACTAATGAAAAACATGTAAAATGTGCAGTTAAATAGCAATAACCCAGGGAGTAGTAGCTCACTGGGGGTTGGGCTTCCTCTTGCTTCTTGGTGGTGGCCTTTTTGCTTAGTTATGCAGTTGTTTCTCTGTCTCTAGCTGTCCAAGTGCTGGGCTGGTACATGGGAAGCAGCTAAGGGGCACAGGTCCTTCCTTAGGGTCATTTCACTTAATCCTTATTCCTACCTAGATGTATAGATGAAGGTGCTGAACCTCAGACCAGTCAAGCGAGTGATGACTTAGATTCAACACCCCTCTTCCCCCAGTTGGGGTGAGGGAGGGGCATCTGTGAATTACCTGGAATTGTATACAAAGTCTTGTGTCTGTGTGTGAGTGTGTGTGTATATGTGTGTGTGTGTGTGTGTGTGTGTGTGTGTGTGTGTGTGTGTGTGCGTGCATGGACATACACGCACATGCCTTTTGAGTGTGGAGAAGATAACTATATTTCATCAGATTCTCAAAGGTACCTGTGATTCTCCCAAAAGGTAACATCTCCCTGGCTTAACTGTACAACAGAAAAAGAGGTACACCAGAGCAGTGGTTCTCAGTCTTTCTTAGTGAGAGGAATCAGTTTTCAATGTCATATGTTTTTCAACCATTCCCTTAAGAGATAGTTGAGATTTCAGAATCCATTACTTGAAATCACACTTAAAGACAAAAGAGGTTCTGAATTCAGGCCTGCTTTCGAGTGAATGCGTATTTTAATTATTATACCAGCATCTGTGTGTACTTGGTAAATGGGAGTAAGTGTACATACTAAATATTATTTCTTTAGTCTATAAAGAGTTTGAAGTACAAATGGATTTGAAGACCACTTGCAATAACTTGCAGGGAGCATGCAGAGATGAATCTGAGCTAGACACAATTTTGGAAAGTGCAGTTCAGCAAGATGCTTAAGTTCTCAGATCTTTCCTGAAAGTCCCAAAATGGGAGTCAGAGTAAAATGACCATAGAGAGGGCATTGTTGTCACTGCAATGGCTCAGCATGTTTTCACTATTTGCAAAGAAACCTCACAATTCCTGCTGGTATGAAATGAACAGAGCCAGGTGCTCAGCACTTCTGAGATGTCCTGAGGTATCAGTTCAAGTATAAGGCAGTATCTGCCACTGGGATACTTCACAAGCCAAAGCACAAACCAGCCACGTCAGTGAATACAAATAGGAGCAGTAGGATACATTTCTGGACCAATGGCAGACCTGCAGGTGTCCAGGCAGCACTAGGTTTCTCTGTAGAGTTCTCCAGGACGCCAACAGAAGAAACAGTCATGCCAGAGCAGTGATGATTCTAGTTCCTAGTTCCCAGCTTAAAACACTACCGTGGGGCATGAAGAAATTGAAGAAATGTCCCCGTGACATAGGACTTGATGACCCAATTCAGGAAACTACTTCTACCATGAGGAGAGAGACACAGAAAGCATCAGTCTCTGATAGTCTTTACTTCCTTCAAGAGCCTACTCAAATGCCACATTCTTTATAGAGAATATTTCCACTTTTGCCTCCCCATGTTACACATCCTCCTTATAGCTCTTACAAAATAGTTAAGTGCTAGCATGAAATTAGTATCAGCTTTATATTGGAGATAATGGAAACAATAGACTTGTCTCTCCCTAGGGAGACTTTAGGATTGGACATCACTGGAGCTAGATAGGCCCTTGCAGACAACCAGACAACTCCTTCTATAGATGAGATCACAAAAGGGGACATGACTTGCCCTAGGTCATACACACAGCCAGTATATGACAAAGCTGAGTCTAAATGACAGAGACCCCACCTCTAATCCAAAGCTCGTGCACAGTACCATACTCCTACAACAAGTAACTAGAGGAAAGAGTTTCTGTCTTAATCACAAGAAGCTGTCATGACAATGATGAAAAACACCAGCTGTGTTTGAAGCCAGACAGACCCAGGTGCAAAATACACACTGTAACTGTTGGTCAGTTACCTCAGTGTACTAATCTATAAAACAGGGAAAAGAATAGTATCTACCTCAGAAGCAATGCTGTAAGGATTATAGTGATAATGTACACAAAGTACCTCTACTATTAATTTAACACTTTCAAAGTGCTGGTCTTTACATTACTCACTTAATCTTGAGATTCTGAATGTTTATGTAGCTTATTCATAGACCCAGGAAGAGCAATGGTTTGAATTAGATCTTTCTAGAATCTAAATTCATAGGTGGTGTACTTTCTACATGGCTTCACTGTCTCAGCATCTCTCTGGGCCAGGAATGCCTCCGTAGAGCTAGACACGCACAGGTACTTAATAAACATTGCTCATTGGACTTGGTCTACGTCCTATTCCAGTACACACAGAGAATCAACTGGAGGCCTTCTCTTCATGTTGTCGTGAGGCACACACCAGGGGCTGCTGAGAAACTGTGATGTTGGCAAAACAAGATAGACACCATGGAAAAAAAGCAGGGGGTGGCACCAGATCACGAGGACCTCATCTCTAATAGGTGACATGGCCATGATTTCACTCCTCTGAGCTCAGCAATCTTGTAGAAGTATGAATAGCTGCCTTATCTACCTTGCAGAGCTGACTGCAAAGATCGAGTGAGCTCACCTACATGAAAGTGTCAGATACTGGAGATGATGTTTTTCTCATTACTGGAATTACAATCAGAATGATGGGTAGAAAAGTCCCAAGAGAACTCCAAGACTAGTCTTCTTTGGAGAAAATGCTGCATTTAAAGAGGCAAAGACAAGAAGGAGCCAAGGCTGTGGAAAAATTACTGTCTTCAATAGAAATATAAAAATAATCAATTCCCAATCTTAAGTTTACTATGGAAAATAATAATGTAGCTAAAATTCATGACTCGCTCAAATTCATCTCGCAGAAAGACTTAAAAGCAATTTAAATAGGCTGTTTGACAACATTTAAACTCTACCCACCAAACTGACCCAGTTTTCTCAATAATCCATGTAGCCTAGCGGCAAGGGAACAGGGAAGTCACATTAAATAAATGCAGAACACCTGTCAAAGGATCTGTACAATCTAAGAAAACTCCATCAGAAACCCATTCAAAAGATATGAATTGAATTTGTGCAGCTCAAGAGGTGGAAGATATCAGTCAATGATTTACAACAGAGGACAGCACAATTGGCGAGTCTGTTTTTTAAGGCTAACTAAGCAGGACCCTCCAGGGATGCACGTTACATCTAGACATTTGTTCTCAGGAAATAGGAAGGGAAGCTGAGACCAGGTCTGTATTAACCTTTCAGTGCATCCACGTGTATGCTGGTCACCAGCTTTAGGGAATCGGACTACAAAGAGTGTAAACAACCGCCTGTCTTAAGAGGCTTCTCCAGCAGAATTACAAAGCAGTACCCTTTCAAGAGCTGACTGAGTAAGCCACAGACTTTCATGGTCTTTCATTTGCCAACTCACACTTATAGATCAGAGCAAGCAAATCTGAATCCTCCCCTTCACTATGTTTTCCAAATGGAGCTCTCATTGGAATTAAAGAAGTTGTAATTAAAGTACCTTGTTTGGGAATGCTGCAATTAGTCTCCAATTCAGCATGCCATCAAATGTAATCTGAATATAAACACCCAGGATGCAGGTGCCAATCCCCTGGTGAGTTCTGGGAGCTAGCAGGTCCTGCCTGCCTTTTTCATAGGACCCTGTCACCCCTCAGTGACTCACCTGGTGAGGCAGACCTAGGACAGTAATTCTAAAGGCAGATTGTTTTCCCAAATATTTATAAGCTTTGGGAGTTGAACTTCAAGGAAGTGTTTTGTCTTATCGCCACATAGAGAAGCTCAGGGGTAGAAGCAGCTTCTTCAATTTACACTCCAAAGGGAATAACATGACTTCATGATTAAACGTAAGCTTTGAGGCCATATTTTATCCAAACAACAAATGTTTATTGGGACCCTGCTAGGTGCAGGACAGTGGGGATTTGATACAGAATAAGATAGGAGGATACGCTGGAAGCTCCATGAGCATTAAACCATGCACTCAAGCTGTGTGACTTTGGGTGAATGAGTTGACCTCTCTGAGGCTCAGTTTGCTTATTAATAAAATGGGGAAAACGCCATTCACCTCACAGTGTTGTAGTGAAGATTTAACAGGAAAAAATATGTAAATGTCTAGTATTTTGCCCACCACAGAACAGAGCTGGGACTGGAAAACCAGTCCTCTATTCTTCATCTGCTTCCTCTGGCCACCATGCTGCACCTCAACACAGGGCTCAAATGAGAGAAGGACCTGGAACTGTGGGCCAGGGTCCTGTGACTGCTCTCTCCCCATTTGGTGCTTAATAACTTTTCTACAGTCACAGGAAAGGCTGTGAAGTTGACCACATATGTGCAAAGATTGTCTTCCTTGTATTGGAAATACCTCCACCAGGCCTTACATATGTGTGAGATTGTATCCTGCTGGACTCTTCGCTCCAGGAGCTTCGCAACCACCCCCACTGCCCTCCAGCCCTGCCTTCTCATTCCTCAAAGCACTCCCCAGTTCTTCACAGAGTTGGCATCTCAACATCTACTCTCATGGTCCCAGGGCAGCCTTTTCCTCCCAAGTGTGTCTGGTCTCTTTTCTACCCTTAATGCTCAACCTGCTCACTCAGTGTGTCCTCATGGAGACCAAGCAAGATACCTATCATGCTCAGATACTCTAATGATTTCTTTACCTGTATCCAATCCCTGTGTCTGCATGGATAGTGGGCGAGACTCTTACTATGTTCAGGTACTCTGATGACTGCTCTATCTGTGTCCACACAGATAGCAAGCAAGACACTTACTACGTTCAGACACTCTGATGACTACTCTACATACATTATCTCATATCATCCTTGACAAATGGCACCATTATCTTCCATTTGTTTAAGCCAAAACTCAGATTCCATCCTCGATTGTGCTGCTCTTGACCATCACTTGCAAGCCATCAGCACATCCTGGGGACTTACTTTCAAATCTCGTTCCCCACCTGTCCACTTATTTCCACCTTCACAATCGCTTCAGTTCAAGTCACTGTACATGGTGTCCCAGCCAAGCTTCTGGCTCTCTGCCCCATCTGTTCTCCATGTACATCTTTTTAAAAGTACAAATCAGTTCAGGTAAGGTTATGGTCAAAACTCTCCACTGGCTCTTATCACACTCGGAATCCAGTCCAAGCTCCTTGCTCTGACCTCATGCCCCAGTGCCCTGCTTCTGCACATCCACCCTATCACTGTGGTTTCTGCAGCCCCAAGTCCTTTGAATTAGATGCTGACTCTGCCAAAGAACCTCCTCTATAGATCCTGCATGGATGGAAGCTTCTTGAATATCACCTCCTCCAAGAAGTCTTTCCTGACCTAAAATAGCCCAGCCTCTTCCCAGTCATTCTCTATCATATCAGCCTTTAATGGTGTATTCTATCAATGCCTGATCATTTCTTTTTTTTTTTTCAGTCTTTCTACCCCCTGCTGAGAATGATGACACCCTAAAAGAAGTTTTGTGTCTTTGTACCCCACTTCCTGGAGCAGAACCTGGCACATAGCAGACATTCAATATGTTAGTTGAATGAATGAATAAATGGTATAACAACTCTGCAAAATAAATATAAATCCACCTGAGTGAGGTCAGGTGAGCTGTGGGGCATTCCTGGTATGTGGCAGAGCCTCAATTCAAACCTAAGTCTTTGCTACTCTAAGGTCGATGCTTTTCCTACCCTCACTGCCTTCTGTTTTGTTTTTCTCTCTCCTTTTGTCCCCAGCAGCAATTGCAGTGTTGACTGAGCATTGCATCTTTATTATAAATGTCTGCACATGACCTCAAGCCTCTACCTCTTCTATCTGAACTAGCTTATGATTCACACCCTGAATGTCTCTGTCTTCAGCCCCTGCTGCTTTTCGAAATCACTGGGAAATACTTATTCAAAGCAGACACAGTCTACATCTTTTACCTTTTATGAAGAGATACTCACCACTCATCAAGCATTCTACATTTCTGCCTATCATGCTGCAGAAAAGAGGCATCCACCACTCCACAGATCAGAACATGGGTGGGAAGTTTCTCTCTCCTTGAGAAAGAATCAACCAAGATCACCAGCCTAGGGTTACTTGACCAAGTTTTCTGGAATGGAAGCAACACAACCACTTCAAAATTTCAAACTGGGTCTGTGGGCAAGAAAGGGGGTTGTGGTGAATTAGGGTGGGCACCTGATGACAACTGCAGAGAGTTCATAAAGTGGAAGGGATGCAGTACCCCAGAGTTCTGTAGCACAGGTGTGAATGTGTGACTCAAGGCAACAATCACATGTCCATATCTCTATTCACCTTTTTAAGACTTTTTAACATAAAATTGAAAGGCAGTGAGCTGGGAGTCAGGACACTTACCTTTGAGCACTGTCTATAATTTGCTTGCTGAAGGGCCTTGGGCAAGTCCCCTAACTTCCCTGACTCTCAAAATCCTCATCTCCTGTAAATGGAGGTCAGCACCCACCCCAGCACTGCTAACAACAGGGTTTCTATGGAGACCATGCCAGATGATCAGGATAGTGTGCAAGAGAAAGCAATTGTTGTTGTGGTTCTTATACTAATGGATCCCACACTTTGAAATCAAACTCACAGGATAGAGATGGGGCAGGTTCAGGGCAGGTCAAATGAAGATATTGGAGTGTTCACTCCATCTCATCATCTATGCCTTTTTATCACTCAGTTCCCACCCCCCACCTCTGAACTTTATTTCACCCTATGTTCTGCCCCACCCATTCTGTAAACTTCCCTTAGACTCGTCACTCATTCCAAATTTGGCCAAGAACAGTACTGTTGCTGAGGAGAGGCATTCTCCTTGGGCTCCTGAAATCAGACCTGGTGATCCCCTAGGGAAATAAATCCAGCCCATGCTTCATTATGATATAGCAGCATTAAAAGAGGCCACAAACAAGATTTAACGAGAGGTACACCTGGTTGAAAGCATCCTCCTTGATAACTGAAAAGCAAACCTACCCCATACAACCAAGCCTTCTGGAGTCAATGGAAAAGGGCCGCACGTGTGACAAATCCAATCACCATAGGACTGGCCCAATGATGTGCAAAATCCAGCCTCATACCTGCTTTATTATCTTGGTCCCATATCCACAGTCCTAAATTCATTTCATTAAGAAAGGCAAGGTGATTACATTACTCATGTGTATAAAACAATTAATAGTACAACTCCTGCCTCTGACTAAAATGTTTATGCCTCCATGGGGTGGTTTGAGCATCCAGCCTTCTGGCCAACCCACATCTGAGTTTGTCAGACCATTTGAAGAACTGGTGTCTTCGAGGGAGACAGCACCACATTCAGGGAAGACACCAAGTCTCTCTGCAAAGAAGATAACCAGTCAAGAGTTGTTGAAGCACTTTTGTGTTCAGTTTAACACATGTTTCTCGAGTCCCTGCTCGATGTGGGCCGAATGCTAGGAATATGTTCTTACAGATTTAAGGCCAAGTCTTGGCTCAATTGCTCACTATCACAGCATCACCTGTGACTTAACCTCTCCCAGCTTCAGATTCTTCATCAGTAAAATGAGAAAAACGGCAAGGTCTGATTCATAGGACTTGGTTGGTGTTAAAATAAAAATGCATATAAAATGATTGTAGATAAACAGAGCTATTTGTATGTTAAGCAATTCTAAAGATATCATCAGTGGAGACAGGAAGTGTATATTCAGAGGGGAAAAGACAGTGTTTTCCACAGCATGTCTCGAGAAACCCTCTTTATTTCAGTAAAATGGAATGTTCCACTAGTAGACTTACATGAAAGGCAATAGTAATTAGAGCACAAACTTGGTAGCCAGACTGACTGGCTGCTTCACCATTTACTTACAGGGTGATCTTGGGTAAGTTACTTACCCTGTCTGATGTAGACATCAGGCGACTACTACATTATAGGACTATTGTGAAGATTAAATACACCAAAATATGAACAGTGTCTGACAGAAGCAAGCTCTGTACAAATGTTTGCTATCCGTTTTTATCACATAGGCATTCACAAAGCATGTCGTTCCCAACCTGAGAAGGTCTTAGAAGAGAAGCCTTTCCTGACCATCTTATTTTATGTTGCCCTTGGCAACTATCTACTCCTTGGGTTATGATATAGAATTTGGCGTGCTCAGGTAAGTGTGAATTTCAAATAAATAATGACGAATTTTTGGTACAGGTACATCTCATGCAATATTTGGGACATACATACTCTAAGCATATTTATTTTTCTTTGTTTTATCTGAAGTTCAAATTTAACTAGGTATCTGATCTTTGTATTTGTTAAATCTGGCAAACCTACCATCCCATTATCCTGTCAATAGTTACAGGCATTGAAAAGTTCAACTTTAAAATTTATTTATTAGAATGTCTTCCTCACTAGAAAGTAAGCACCATGAGAGCAGGGATCTTGTCTACCTTCTTTCTAGCTATCTTCTCAGGGCCCAGCAGAGAAGATGAACCCTGGCACATTGAAATAACTTAACACAAAAGAGCTTTTATAATAACTGAAGAAAGGGATCTTTGCAGCGCAAGGAGAGGCCTTGGCAATCTTGTCTATCTTCCTACTTTTCTGGTCTTTTCCAAATGCTAATTTATAAAAATCTTTCCAAGTATCATTCCAGTCTATGTACCTAGGCTTGAGCACCCCATGTTTGCAGTCTAGGGACCTCAACTCTTCCCAGAGCTCTGACTTCTTTCCCAGAATGGCGGCTTCAGTATGGAGTGATGAGATGTGCCATATTTTTCCCTTTGAACTGTGAACTAATCAATTCTCTGCATTCCAATTCTGTCAGAATCCTGGACTCCACAGACCACAAGAAATGGACTTGCCTTATGCTAATGACATTTCATTTATCATTATGGTGTTGAATGAGGGGAGACCATTAGGCTGAGTTTCATGTTTTATTAGTGTGTTTTTCTGAGGTCTATAACTCTGCATAACACAATGAATAAAAATGACCTAAGTTTCACTTTATGAGATATCTTCAGGCTGCAATTGCTTGGCTGCCGAAGCCTGGTGATGTCTTCTGTCAATAAAATAAGGTTTCAAGTCTTCCCTTTTAGAGCATTTTTTATTTAATTTGAAGTTTTTACATTTGGCAATAGCTCTGGTTTCCCATAAAATAAAAATCACTTGATTCTTTGTGATTTTTAGTTTAAAATAAGGCAAATTTTAGGATCTTGTGAACCAGAATGTCTACCTAATGCCTGAAACTGGTAACATTGGCACAGTGTTAAAAACAGAGTTTCTAAATATGGTCGGAATTGTACACAGCCCCTTCTGATTTGAAGTGTTGTCCTTGCTAAGTCTGATGCACTGCATTTGAACAGATATGGCTCTCTCTTTGCTTTAGAACTGAGTTTTTAATTGAATGGGTGGTTATTCAAGCAGCACTATTATATGAAAACTCTGGCTTATGAGGGACTGATGGGGGTTGGGAGGAGATTGCCCTGTCTTGCCTCCCTAATTTGGTGCTAAGAGGACTTAACTATCTATGTAAAAGTTAACTATTTTGCCCTCAAACCCCTATAAAATATTTTTTAATGTTTTATATATTTTATATTAGTAACATGAGTGAGTGACAATAAAATAAATGGGCTTCCCCAAGTTCAGTCGGGTAGTTTTTGCAAGTCTCTTCACAATGGACAGTAATATGAACTGTGTCCCAAAACTTCTCTCCCTGACAGCAGGACATAATTTTGTAGCTTACACTCAACCGTATGATGAGGATGTGAATGTGCTTCATGGATTACAGGAGTTAGTTTCAAAATGCATGAGAACTTTTTTCCCCTTTAAGAGTCAATAACTCATCAAGAAAAAAAGCTATATGCACAAAATGTTAATTAACAAAATTATCAATACTAGCAAGAAGAAACTGGAAACAAGCTCTGTGTGCAACATTCTGGAAATTGTTAAGTAAATTATGGTGCATGGACTATGATGAAAGATAATGCAATCACTGAAAAGATAATTAGAAAGATTTTATAGATGCATAGAAAATGTTTAAGCTAAACATTTCTCTCATATCAAATGAGAGAAAAATGACCAAATTATATGTGCATTATGGTTGTAACTATATAACTATCTAGATGGGCACAAACTGAAAGTGAATAATGATAATACATAATAGATGTATAGAGTTAATTGTATTAAATATAATTAATCACTATCTTTTAAATTGTTTTTGAAAAGCTAAAAAATCTTTTTAAAAATAATGTTTTCAAAAACTGTGGAAATGAGCAATCAGTTTAAATGTTTGAATCTAGAAACTAGTCCTCCTCAGTTTATCCTAGAGCTCATTAATAAAGTAATATCCAACTTGTAGAATAATTTAAATTTTCCAAATACTTACTTTAAAGGATGAACTTGAAATAAGCCAATGAGAGACTTGCAAAAAGGAAGAAAAAAGAAGTCATCTCCTTTTAGGAGGAGAAGACCTCAAATGTCACCTGTGATAAAACTCCTAGTCTTAATGAGGAGGGAGGTAAATAAAGCCCAGAAAAATTGAAGTCTTGGGCACAAGGAGAGCAGCGAGGCTAGGACTGGAACAGGGCAGTCTTGTGCAGGATAGACCTAGTGTGTGAGTCCTAGACAATGACTCTGGGAGAATGAATAGCCACAAGGCTCCCTCTTCTGGGTTCCCACAGCTCATGAAAAAGCTACAAAGGGCCAGTGCTTGGGTCATGCTCACCCATCAGCCAGCACAAGGCACAAAATGCACAGCTGTGCTCAGTTCCCTGCCTTGAAAGGATAAGGGCTGGGCGATGTTCCAGTACCCTTTCTACTTTTGCCAAGTGGTCCTTTCTCATCCCTGCCCAAGGCCTGGTTGCCTATTTGTCAGCCTTGATCTGCTCATCTTCGACCTATAAATGAATCCCTGGAATTGGCACACTCTGCTTTGTCCCTAGAAAGTTTTTCCTCTTTTGCTTCAACAAAGCTCTGTTCTCACATGGGCCTCTGGAAGAACGAACAGGGAATTATCTCAGGTCAGCCATGCTTTTCTCTCAAGAAGTTCTCACTCCAGCCCAGACTGTGTGTCTTTTGGCCAGAGCCCAGAGAACAGAGCAGTACTGATTCAGAGTGTTGTTCTTCGCTCCATGGCAGGCCAACTGACATCTGGCTCAGAGCCGTGATCGAGACCCTTCAGGGTTTAGAAGAACTGGTGCAGATCCTTACTCGCCTTTCTAGCCCCTCTAAAATAAAATGTCCTCTCTGACATGCTTTGAGCTCTTCAGCCTGTGGAGTTCAATGGAACTCCCCAAAATTAAATCAGTGGGAAATGGAAGTTGAGGTTAACTGAATGCTTTTTATTGCAGCTAAAACAGAATGAGGCAACACTGTAACTTACCTGCTCTGTTACTTGGTCAAGCTACTTAACCTCAGTTTTCATATCTGTAAAAAATGGGGATAATAACAATAGCTATCTCTCTGGGTTACTATGAACATTTGATGAGAGAGTATATGTCACACATGTATACAGTACCTGGCACATAGGAAGAATTTTCTGTGATTTGCTATTATTTTTTATCCTAATTTTATTTTCTGTAAAACAAATATTTTAACATCTGTCATCACCACCATTATAATGGTGTGGCCACCAAGTAAATTTGAGAACTGAATTTGCTTAGCCAAGCTTGGAGAACTGCGGCAATGTAAGGCTGCATAGTCACAGCATGGTGAGTCCCACCCCAGTGATATGAGCATGACTGAGTCTTCACTCATGGGGTCCCTGAGCACAGGCAGCTCATGCCAGCCTCATCACACTTGTGGAGAGGCCCATTATCCCCACCTGGGAGAAAAGGAGATGGAAGTTATTAGCCTCAGTGCTTAATTCACTTGCCCAAGACCAACCAAGTTAATTAGTGAGAGGACTTGATTTAAAACTAAGTTTGCCCAACTGTAAAACTCATATTCTTAAACACTATTCTGTAACCTTTTTTTTGCTATTAGTCAAAAAATTACTTCTGCCATACATTACACAAAAGAACTTGTCAACTATACTAAATGTCTATTGAATTCCAGGTATACATTTTTTAAAACACATGAGAATGTTATTGTCGTAGTTGTTTTGTTTTGTCTTATTTGACTTGCTTCTGATTTACCTCTTCACCCTTTGCATTTGGGTGTGGCTGGGCAGAAGTGGAATGGGGTTGAAGGTCATTCCACATCACAGAAGGCCCTGGTGGTTTAGACTTCCTGTGACTGAAGATGACTGCAGACTCTTTAATCAAGATTCCAAGGACCAGGAGGGCTGTGGATATGTATCTCCTGAGAGAAAAACTTTGGTATTAAAGAATCCTCAAAGCCTGCTTGACCCAGTAGTCTTGTCCTGCTGTCTAAATTGCATTCAGAGCCTGCCAGTCTCTGAAATCTGGATTCAGATTTGAACACCTTAATAATACAAATTTTATTTTAAGAATTGGAACAGGAAAAAAATAACATATGCTTACATTAACAGGAGAAAACAATAGTAATTTCATCTACATGTTATGGTTGGGTCCCAGATTCAATGAACTCTGGAGTGAGATGGAAAATATAATAAACCAGATTCTGAAAATTGAATAATCAGCATTAAACATGGTTATAATTGTAATGGGTGGAAAGACATAAATAAAATAAAAGAATTGTTTGCTCTTAAACTTTTCTGAGACTGTCACCACAGAAGTGGGCTTATTTCTCCAAACAATTGCCAATTGGACTATGGAATAAAAAACACAACTTCCAACTTGAGGCATCAAATTTTAAGTCAAGGTTTTAAATCAACAAATCCAGTCATCTAAATTTATAGGATTAATCTCCTATCTTTCCTCCAATAACAAGTAAATTGAATCTGTAAAATTATGTTCTGTATATGATTTTCAACTGTGTAATTATTGTTTAAAGATACATGTCTTCAATTTCTTCTGCTCCTTTTGAAACTCAAATTCATTTCATATCTTTTGTTAATAAGCAATTTAGTCCTCAGAGAATGGTATCTTAGTGTTGGTAATTAAGTGTTATATTTACACAAAGGAAATAATGAAAGAGAATCTCATACGAAAAGAACATTCCAAAACATTCCCCTGAGTGCAAACATGCAACCCTGTAGTATCAGAATTTCTTGTAGTGACACTAACAAAAACTTCTTGAGCTATTTTACCAGCAACTAAAAAGAAGTCAGCCTCCTCTGAATGATCTGTCCCTTCCAGGTGTGGTAGTTGAGGTAATAATAAACAATTCAATAGCAATTGTGAAAGCGAATATACAGATAGCAGTAAGATGTTATTACTTGAGATTCGGCTTTAGATCTTGCCAATACAACATGAAATTTCTTCTTAGGCAGCAAATACCTGCAGGGTAAGGGTGTTTTCTGCATATTTGATGTAGTTATAGATGTTAACTATTTTCCAAGGCGGAAAAGTGAACATTAGTTAATAAACCAACAAACATGCAGGGGTCACCTCCTGACCATGTGACAGGTACTCTGTCAATAGCTGCATGAAATACAAATCTGAGTAAGATGGGTCCCACCCTCATGAATATTCAGTCTGGTCAGGAAAATAAGATGAGTCAAATTTAAATAAGCAAAGAAGTGAGGGTAGGGGATTCCAGTGGTGGGCAGTAGGGTGGCACAGGGAAAGAAGGCACAACGATCTAAAGGGAGGAAATGCTAAGCATGTTTAGGAAAAAGGAAGTAAAATATATAACATAATCATGGTCATGATATTTATTATGTAGCCAGCACAGTGCTAAATGTTTAATTTGCAATATGTCATGTAGGATGACCACTCATCCCAGTCTGCTTAAGTCTTTCCTCTGAGCACTGAAAGCCCTGCAACTCAGGATGCCTCTCAGTCCTGGAAAAACTGGGATACTTGGCCACTCCACATACATTCCTTACAAAATTACCCTTTGGGAGCTAGCCTACTATGAGCTTCATTTTACAAATGCAAGGTCAGAATGGCAAAGAGCTTATCCAAGATTGTGTGGGCAAGTGAGATGTGAAATAGAATGCTCTTGCCTACAGGGACAAAAGATGAATCTTTATGCTAAAATAGATTGCTTGTGTGGCACAGTCCCAATTGACAAGATCCAAAAAAAAAATAAGAAAGAAAGAACGTTGGTGCAAAATAGTGGTGAAACAAAAATTCAAGAATTTATCCTGTAGATTGGAGAGTCATTAAAGATTTTTGAGCAGAAGGATATGGTGAAAGCTTTCCTGATTAACTTGATATTAACGGCACAAACACAGCTAAAACCAATGGTTTATCCAACCATTCTTCCTATCTCTAGAAATTTATAACCTCATGCCCTAAATGTTACTTTCCCAAATCATCAACAAACCCAGCAAACCAAGGAAAGCATTTTGAAGATCAAAGAAATGTTCTTCCACCCCCAATTTTTTTCAAAATTTATTTCCCTTTGCTTGTTAGTACATTTCCCATGTTTCTTTCTATAGCAGAAACTGGAAATACTTGAAAGGTTATAAGCAGCTTTGCTTAAGCACACTTTTTTTATAGCCTATCATGCTTCAAATCTCATTTCCTTAAAGAAATAACACGTGGAAGGGGCGCTCGTTCTAGACTTCCCTCTGAGAGACAAGAGCAGAAGCAAAGCAAACAATTGTCGTATAGCATGATTTAGACTATGTGTGCACACATCTTTTGTCATTTTACCAATTTCCTGTTTGTCTGATTTTTTTTCCTTTCAACACCTTCTATTCTTAGCTGGTATGTGGTTTATTTAGTGGCAGCAAGAAAGAGGATCTTTACATCTTGCCTGTTGAAGGTATGCCATTTGAGGTCAGCATAATTCCATAGTCTAGTGCAAGATAGCTAACCAGAGAAAAGTTCGTTCTGAGGGAATACAGCAATTTTGCCTCTCCCTGTCTGATCCAAGGGGAAACATTATGCAGAAACCTGAAACAGAGAGTCTTTGTGATGAGAACGCTTGTTTAATTGCAATCCATAATGTTCCTGCCAACTCACCAGGCCCATATATTCCCAAGCTCCTGCTTGTTTGAAATTGAAATTATTCCCTTTGCAGAAACAAACCAACCTTCTCCATGAGGTCCCATACTCTTGATCCCAAACTCCTTACAGGGAGATTATTTGATGACAAATTATATCAAGAAATTAAATAGAAACTCTATTAGTAATGTTGACAAAATTCCCTACACACATGAAATATATTTAATGAAAATCAGGAACTAGGGAGTTGAATTTGCACACAAAGAACCCATGTAAGATGAATGTTCTCTGAATGCAAATGTAAGTGTTCCTTTCTGAAGACCTTTGCAAATACCCTAGAGATGTCCCTTGTTTTGCTTTTAGTGACAGAGAAACATCATTTAGTAATTTCTTGCCTCAGTTGATCCCACTCAATGGGATATCCAAAGGTATTTTAGAAGTACTGGGACATTCGGAATATAGAAGCAGAAGGATGGAACCAGTCCAAATGGCTGGCACCATCTGCTAAGGAGAAAGACATATGAATGGCCAAAAGAACTCTTACTTGTCAAAGGATGAGTGAACCTGATCAAATTTAAAATGTGGTTTTTCACTAAACACTAGTATCGGCAGCTGAAGAAATTGGTAAAAATGGGGTCAGTTCACACTCCTGCTTAGGGTACATCTGACCTTCTATCTTTAAGTCAGTTGGACTGTTTCATACAGGTACACAGAACATTCTAGTAGAGTGGTTTTCTACCCCAGCTATACATTAAAATCATCTATGGACTTTAAAAAAGTCCTGTCTGATCACAGCAGACCAATTAAGTCAACATTTGGTTATGGAAGAAGCCAAATATCTGTACATTTTTTAAGTGCCGACAGCCGAGGCCCAGTCAGGACATAGAAACCAGAAACAGAATTAAACCATTATTGAGGAATGTAGAAAGCAACTACTACCCCTAAGTCTGAAGTGAAACAAAGGGGAAAAGAGCTATTGAAACCTAAAAGCTTGGAGGAGGGGCCCTGCAGAGCTGAGACCTGACATTTAGAGGTGACATCAGCTGTTGCTAGTGTCTGAGCTCAGAGGAGAAATTCCCCAGAGCTAGGTGAGACCCAGGGCTTTGAGAATGCATTGCTTGGCTAGTGCTTGTATCTCAAAAAGAACTCGTTCTGGGATTGCAGAAAAACTGCAAATTAGAACTAGTTACTGCTACTGGAACCAAAGAACCATTGCCAGGGTGATAGTGAAAAGAGCAGAAAGCAAACAGGATGGAGCAAAATTTCTTTCTATCCATCCTTCAGTCTTCCCTAGTGCCCCTATTGGCAGAGTTGGTAACAAAAAAAAAAAACTGCTATTGACAGAATTCTTGCCTTATCATTTCAAACCAGAACATAAGGTAGATCTGAAGTAAGAAAAAAGAGCTTAATAACCAGCACTGGCCCCCTCAGGTGGTTCTGTTGAATAGGCAGAACTGAGAACCATAGCCTATAAAAAGCTACATTTTAGGACTCTACGCGGGCCTTTTGGGTTGCTTTTGTTTTGCCCCAGCCTCCCAGCCAGTTCAACCTTCCCATTATCTTCCTGCTCTTTTTGTCTCTGTGCTTGCTTTTAGACTTTTGACTTTTGAGTTTCCACAGTTATGACTTAGATTTGACCCATGGTTCCCCAGTCTGGAAGAACTCACCTTCAGTAGGCCTACAGGGTGCAAGTCTATGAAATTAGAGGAGAGGAAATGGATTTTCCATGGAGTTTGTTTTTACTCATAATTCCAGGGTCTATATTTCTCTGGAACCATCCAGCTCTTGTGTCAATTGCCCACTCTGTGCTGATGAACAGTCCCAATCATGTTCTGCTGCCATTTGCTTCGGTAAGAACCCAAGTAGGAAAAATCTGTTATTCTGTGAGTTATGGCTGAACTAAAACATATCTTTCATGCCTCTATTTTTGGTCTTCAGAGAGCCTAATCCAGTTTTTTTGTTTTGTTTTGTTTTTGTTTTTGTTTTTGTTTCCGTTGTAGACTTCATCACTCACAAAATACTGACCCAGTTAGCTAGTCTCTTTTATTCCTGAGGATCTCCCATTATACATCCTCATTCAAATCATTAGCGTGATTGCCAGCAGGCTTTGGTATTTATTTAACAAATATGTATTAAACACCTACTAGGATCTGGGCAGTGTTCTAGGCACTAGAGAAATGGCAATGAGTAAAGCTAACTGCCCTCAAGGAAGTCATCTTCTATTGAGGAAAGAGACAATATTAAATAAGTAAACCTATAATGCACCAGATGGCATATTAGTTATCCATTACTGTTTAACAAATGACTTCAAAACTTAGCACCTTAAAACAACAAAGCTTATTATCTCACAGTTCCTGAGAGTCAGAAATCTGGGAGCAGTATAATAACTGGGTGATTCTGGCTTACGGTTTCTCATGATAGTCAAGCTCTCACCTAGGGCTGTAGTCTCATCTGAAGGTTTGTCTGGAGCTGGAATATCTTCTCCCAAGTTAACTTATGTGTCACTATCAGGAAGATTTGCTTCTCACTAGAGAGCTGCTCATGGCCTAGCAGCTGACTTCCCCCAGGATGAGAGATCAATAGAAAAAGAGAGTGACCAGGATGGAAGCCATGGTATCATTTCTAATCTAATCTTGGGAGTGACATACCATTGCTTCTGTTGTATTCTATTGGTATAACTGACCACATGTGGCAGGGACAACATGAGGGCCATGAATAACAGGCTTCGGGGATCATTGGGGCTGGCTACCCTGCATGGTAATAAATGCTATGAAAGAAATAATGCAAGGTAAAAGAGGTAAGATAGGGAGGGCAGAGGTTTGGACTACTTCTCTTGATACAGATGGTCACAGAAGACTTCACTGATACAAAGCAGACCAGAGGAAAATGAGGAAGTAGCTTTGTGGCTTGCTTTTAATAGATTCCACCTGGCAGTCACCTTCTTTAGGAGGATGTCTCTCAGCTCCTGCTCTACCGATCTGCCTCACTGAGAACTCCTACCTCAGAGTACCTGCACTTACACTCCGAAAGTTCTCATCACATTGCCCTGTCTTCTTTCTTCCTCTCACACTAGAGGGTAAGTTCCTCAGTGCACTAGATGATGTTTTATTCATCTTTGTATCTCCAGTAAAGGATCAGCAATTGTTAGATAAATGAATGAAGTACTTAGTTTATCTTTTCTGCAGTCTTTTTTAGGAATTTGACATGAACTTCTGTTTGACAACTCTTTTTTAAAAATCTAAGTATCAATTATTTTTTATCTAAAACAAAAAAATTCATAGATGTAGATTTATATAACCACTTTAAACATGTAAGTCTACTGCTATGTCAATTGTGTTGTCAGCAGACACGGTTAGTTTATGAAGCACCATATGGAACAAAAATATGTGGCAACTTATTGAATGGGAACATTTTGTGAGAAAAATATTTTTGTTCCCATGCAGCAACGTTTCTATTAAATTGTTTCTAAATAAGTAAGAAGAAAAAACTCAGAGTGGCAACAGAATACCCTAAGGAGTCCAGAAAGCATGCAAACAGCCACATAATGAAAAACAGATATGGGTGATATGATTTCTTTATACTCTCCTCTTTTTGGTGTCTTTTTTTCTAAATATATGTTTTTTGTGTCCTATAAATGGATATTCTGATTCACCCACAGCCCTGGGATAGAGGCAGTCATTTATACGAAAGGACAGTTGGTCACTTGCAGAAATATACGTTCCCTGTGTTGGGGAACTGACCTGTCAGTGGAGGCTGTCTCTCGCCCCATGACTTCAGAGATCTAGTGGAGCAACTAGTTTAGTATTGCTTTCAATATTTATCCCTGAACACTCAAAGCACCAAAGCTGTGGAAACTGTAATGTGCATACAAACTACCTGGGTATTTTGCTAAATGCAGATTCTGGTTTAGATGGGGCCTAAGATTCAACATTTGTCAAAAATTCCTGAGTGTTTTGTGGGGGGTTGGTTCTCATATCATATATTGAGCAGCAAGGCATTAAAATAAGTTTCAGAAAATCCAACATCTACTTATTTGCCTATATCTATGGGTGATTTGAGATTTCTTTTTCCTTTCTTTTTTATTGATCTAATGAGGAAGGCCCCTAATAATAAAAAAATTATTATATTAATTCTCAAAGTTGTTAAGCCATTTATTCTTCTGCAAGATGATGTAGATTTTAGATTTGATACACAACATATTCAGCCACACACTCTTTTTTCCATTTTTATTTTAGATTCAGGGGGTATACGTACAAGTTTATTACAAGGACATATTGCGTAGTGATGGGGATTGGGTCTCAGGTGATCTATTCTCCATAGAATGAACATTGTACCCAATAGGTAATTTCTGAATCCTTACCCCCTCTCCACCTCTCCCCTCTTATTGGTGTCCTAGGTGTCTGTTATTTCCATTGTTGTGGCCATTTAACTCCCACGTATAAGTGAGAACATGAGCCACACACTTTTATTTGAACAAGTGCCTATGCTAAGAAATCTACAATGTAGATTCCAAACACAACTAAATCCTTAGCTTTTACCTCCAAATTAAATGCTCAGTATTTCAAGCATTTTCAAATTGAAGGTGAGCAAAGAAAACTATAGTCATTAAAAATAAAAATCAAAGTTATATTAATTATCCTGTATATAAATTCCAGGCAGACATCTTCCTCCTGCACTCCAGTTACATAGAGAATCAAGGAATTTTCACCTATTATTTATTTTTTTTAATTTTAAATTTACATAGAAATATTTCTCAAAGCAAGTGCACAGACTGTGCAGAGTTGTCTTATCAAGTTATACAAATATAACATCATATTCACCATATTGGCTGGAGGTTGTCAGCCTTCATCCGTTTTCTAAAAATTCGCAAAGTACAAACGTGTCAGAATAAATGAAGGATTTCCTGGACCCATTTTGACATTTCAGTCCCCAATTCGACAACTCTTGAAGCACCTTTCACAGATAATTCACAGCGTGTATTTGGATGTTTTCAAATGCCTACATTTGGTGGATTTGGAGTAATCACAGATTCTTTCACCACATTTCAGTTGAGGGTCTCACTGCTACCTCAAAGATGCTGAGAGCATTTCTGACTTCAGGCAACAGCAATGGAAACCCAACTAATTCCTTTCTTTGGTCAGTGACAGAATGTTTGTACTTGTTCTCCTTCTCTATCTGCTTTTGGTTGCTTTTAACTATTTTCCAAATTTTCTTTGGGTAATGTGAACTAGAGTGCTAACTAAATCAGTATCAAGCACACAGGAGTATGTAACAAATTGATTAATAGGTAGATGAGTGAAGATTGAGTCCTGTAAAGGCCTTCAACCCAGTCACTTCAAAGAATAGAAGTGGCTAAACCACAACAAATCATGTAAACATGTGAATAGTTAACATTTACAAAACTTTTTATGGATATCAGCTCAAATGATCTTTACTGCAGCTCTATGCAATTGTGAGAAAGTAAACTCATTTCATGGAGGAGGATGCTGAGACTCAGAGATTAGGTGTTTTGTCAAGATCCCACAGCCAGAAATGGCAGAACCATGGTGTGCACTTGGATCTTTTAACTCTAAATCCCATACTTTTTACATTGCCTCAGGTAAGGCTAGGAGACAGACTTTTGATTCTAGAATTGAGGGGACAGACCTGAGAACATTTCCAGTATACCACAAATCTGAGTCTTAAGACTTTTTTCCTAGTCCAAACATCCAGACTTTAAAACCAGAATCTAATCTGGAGACAGCACCTGCTATGGTGATGATTTTCTACAGATGCCACAGAAAGTAAAGGGGAAGTTGAATACGGGAATCACCAAGTTCCCACTCTTTTTTTAAATTTTTATTTTAAAGATGTAGGGTACAATTCAGGGTCCACTCCTTCCTCTGCTTTTTTTCTGTTTTAGATATTGTGATTCAGTCTTAAATGTACACCTATTCTTATAGTGTAAAAGCACCAAGAAGTCAGGAAACCCAAACTCATGTTTAACACTAACTTAGTCACTACCTGTGCCTGATTAGCCTTGAACGCTTCTCTCCTCAGTTTCCTCATTCAAAAAAAGTGAGCCAGAAGGGCTATCGTGAGAAGTACATGAAGAAACACAGTCATGATTCGGAAATAAAATCACTCTTCACAAATACACAGCTTCCCGCATGCATGCCCTTCCTGGGGTAGGAGCAGGAATTGAGTGCTGTGATAGTTTGTAGGATGAGTAAGTCCAAGGAGGGGCAGTCAAGAATTCTCTGTGGCCTAGAGCATGGCAGAACCTGTAGAAAAATTCCCATAAGTTTTCCATGGATCATCCTGTCCTGGGAAAGGGCTTGAACAGTCCCATAGAGAAAAGGGACCCTTTTCCTGTCCATCAGGAAAGCTGATGGACTCTTTGGGATATGAAGTGTATTTTCTGTGTTAATTTCAGTTCTATCCCCACAGGATTGATGAGAGAACTATCTTAAGATCTACCTCATGGGAATAGAACAGAGAATGTCCCTTGAACTGACAATCTGGGAGGGAGTAGGACATCAAACGTGGCCTAAATGAATCCATACCCCATTGTGAGCGGAATAGCATACTTTCATTACACATACTAGTGTGAGATATGTTTCTCTTTGTCAATATAATTCCAACCTGACGAGGCAGTAGTGAAGTAGAAAGGGGACACAAAATCTGGATTTAATCTCCGGGTTTACACTCTGGTTTACTACCTGCTCTATCGTTTACAAACAGAGTGAACTCAATTTCTCCATGCGTAAATTGAGCACATGTTGGACTTTGAACACATTAATACATCATATTTTTCTCCCCACCAAATAAAAGTCTTAATCAAATAAGAACTAGACATGAGTTGAATTGTGGTGTGTGTCATCAAACATTAGCTTAATAACTGGTACTTCTGGATTTGGAAATGTAGCCTGGATCTATAGCCAAATGTTATCCATAATATTTTAACTTTTCAAAGGATTCAACCAAATTCAGGCAAAATAACTGGACAATCATATTCACCTATCTTCCCCTAAGGGTCAGTCTTGACAACAAAGAATACAGTGGAGATGAGAAAGGATCAGACCATTCTGAAATAGGAAGAAGTGAGTAAAAGGAAATAGTAACTCTGTCCCACTAAACCACCTAGGATAAAAAACAGTGGGCCAATGGATGTGCAGACCCTTGGCACCCCATCAATCGGGATGAGGAACAATCTTCTGGTGGAGACTGCAAAGCTCTGTAATGGAAGTTCCCCCTGATCAGATACTGCCCCCTAGTAGGGCTGGTAAAAGAATTAAATGATATCAAGAAAATGGAGCACCAATCAGCAAGCCAGTAAACATTTGCAGCTATTTTCTTTCCTTCTTCCTTCTCCCTCCCTCAGCCACTTTAGAAAATGAGGAAGGCCAAGTTTCCCAGCAGCTCTCCTGAAACACTTTCCCTGGACCAACAATGTCTACATAATTCTGACGTCATGTCAAGTATGATGACCACACATCTTGGGTACCCAATGACAAGCTGGGCTTACTGCTGCAGTCCCTGTGTCTTGTACTAGTTGACATTTACCTGGACAAATGAGATCCAGTTGGGTGATAATTTACCCACTATCTTCCTAACAGGAAATTTGAAAACAGATTCATAATAAAAATTTTTCCAAAAAACTAATTTTTCCTTTTGTTTCCAAATCACTGTTGTTTCTTGCCTCTTCTCCCATTCCTTCCCAGACTCCTTTTA
This sequence comes from Tarsius wallacei, assembly GCA_963574415.1. Lineage (NCBI taxonomy): Eukaryota > Metazoa > Chordata > Mammalia > Primates > Tarsiidae > Tarsius > Tarsius wallacei. Next base: position 40,064 of record CAUYQG010278007.1, read on the forward strand.
AAAAGGTCAGCATTTTCCAGGTGTGATTCCTTTCTTTTTCTCTTATTTCCTTCTGCTTGCCCCCTCTGAATGATCCCACCCACTCTGTATCTTCAACTGCACAAACTACATCTGAGTAGATTCCAATCTTCTTTTCTTTTTCCGTGACTTATTCATATCTGCAGCTGTCACACCTCTTCCCGGGTTCCTACCATTGAACATAATTGTCCCAAATAGAACTCATTTTATTATCTTCCTTTCCCCAGGCTGTTTCTCTTTCTTGTATTTCCCAGCTCTGCTGTTTTCACTGACTGTTACTAACTAAAAATCTTATACTGAGTGATCTTTCACAGAAACAAGGAACCGAGTATCACATGTTCTCACACATAAGTGGACCATAAACAACTACCGTAATACTTTAAGAATTGACAGTAGTTGGAAACTGCGCTGGGGAGGCAGACTGGGGAGGTGGGAATGACAGTTGTTGAAATCTGACGTGGGGTGCACACCTCATCAACAGGGTTACCTGCACGATGAATGTTTGTATAACCAACCCTGAACTGTACCCCACAATTTGAAAATAAAAAATTTTTTAAAGATAAAAACAAAAACCTTAAAGTTTCCTTTGTTGTGGCCCCTCTATTACTCCCTGCATTGAGTAGATCCTCAATTCTATCAGTGTCTCTTATATCGGGACTCTTCATCTCAGCTTTCCCTCCCTTGGGCTTAAATCCTCATCTTTTGCCTCACTTCTTGTAATGACATTGCAACTGAGTTCCCAGTTACAAGTATCAACCTCCTCCAGTACACTGTTCACACTCATCCACACTTAAGGTTGTTTGCCAAAATTGATTCCTTTCCTTCTCTGTCTGTTTGTCTGTTTTAGTCTATCTGGGCTTCTATAACAGAATATACCATAGACTAGGTGGCTTATAAACAACAGAAATATATTTCTCATGTTCTGAAGGCTGGGAAGTCCTAGAACAAGGGGCTGGCAAAATCAGTATCTGCTAAAGGCCTGCATCCTGGTTCATTTTTTCTTTGTCTTTACTTGGTGGGAAACGAACAAGGCAGCTCTGTGGTCTTTTCTATAGAAACACTAATCCCATCCATAAGGGTGTAACACTTAAGATCTAATCATCTCTCATAGGCCCCACCTTTAAATGCTATCACAATGGAGATTAGGGTTTTATAACATATGAATTTTAGGGTGACACAGATATTCAGTCTGAAGCTTTTTGTCTTTTCCTCTCTCTCTCTCTCTCTCTCTCTCTCTCTCTCTCTCTCTCTCACACACACACACACAAACACACACACACACCATGTAACTTGCAAACTTGTCTTGACTCTCTGCTGAGTACTCTTCAGTTCAAACTTCTTAGAATAGCTCACAAGCCCTCTAGCGTCCCATCCCTCCTTGCCTTGTCTTCCGTCCATCCATTCTCCAAGCCTTAGGAACACCGGTACTGAATTTTTATCATCATTCTCAGAATAATAAATACCTTTTTCCATCTTTCTGCTTATGCCTCCCTGAGCCTTTGGATTTCCTTCTCCAAAAACACACAATCTTCCCTGGTCCATAAACCCAAGTTTTCCCTCAAGGAGAACTGCCATGGTGAAGACTTCCCTGATATCTCCTATGTGTCCTCAATATTTAACTGCTACAATAGAGTTATGTATATGCATATTGAAAGTACTCTATTTGCATTTGTTTCTCTCATTATAGCCTCTTGAGAACAGAGAATTACTCTTTTTTATCTCTTTACTTTTAGCATCTAGATATTGACCTTCTCCTAGGTATAACCACTATTCTCCAATAAATGGGAGAATTAAGACTAGTTTACTCTGTTGTGATGAAGTATTCCAATCTACCACAGGTCTGAGAACCACAAAAACATGGCCCCAGGTATCACGGCTACCTCCACTTAGCCTTGGGAAATCTCTTTACCAGGCTGTGTTTTGGTTCTTCTGTGTGAACACTGACAAAATAATTAACAAAAACAAACAAATGAAAACAAAAACAAAGCTCTCCTAAGGGCTGGTAATGAAAACATAGACAATTACTTGTTTCAAAGTACTTTATATCTAATGTATACATTACTATAGTGAAATATATCACTATTATCACTATGAATTAGACTTTCGAGCAAACATTCAGCTGACTTACTCTTTCATGTAAGGTTTTATAATAAATGAATGGAAATATAATGCATATGCAGGGAATTTAGAAAATTCAGCATACAGAACCCAATTTACAGTTTTATTATTAAACCATGACTATTATCAATTAGTAGTTAATAGCATTCTGATTTTATATCTAGACTTAGATTTTTTTTCTCCTTTTCATAAACCTTTACTTTGAAGTCAGATCCTTCCCAGAATGTGACTTCAGATTGGTTTGGCTTCAAAATATTTTTCTAACATTTGAGAAAGTAAATTAAAATCGAAGACAATTTACACAGCTGAGGTGCCAGAACTCAGTCTACATTAAACTCTCTTTTAAGAGAAAAATTCTAGGACCGGGCTCAGTGGCTCAGCCTGTAATCCCATGCTTTGGGAGGCGGAGGTGAGTGAATTGCCTGAACCTGTGGGTTCGAGACCCGTCTGGGCAACTTGGCGAAACCTCATCTCTACAATAAATCAAAAATTATCCGCGTGTGGTAGCACACGCCTGTAGTTCCAGCTACTTGGAAGGCTGGGGTGGAAGGATCGCTACAGCCCAGCAGGTCGAGGCTGTGGTGGCTGGGAGCAACCACTACACTCCAGTCTGGGCGACAGAGTGAGATTCCAACTCAAAAAAAGGGGGGGAGGGGAATTCTAAATTTGTAAAAATTTTGATGCATTGGGAGCTCATCACAATATTTTTTTCCACAAAAGGAAAAAAAATGAAACAACCAAAATGTACATAAGAGGGCAATGGTTAAACCACAGTGTGTGTGTGTGTGTGTGTGTGTGTGTGTGTGTGTGTGTGATATGAAGCCATTATATACTACTACAAGGACTTGCAGCAACCTGGGTAAGTACTTATGTTATAATGTTATATGAAAGGAGAAGTGGACCTTTACAGTGAAAACTACAAAACACTGCTCAAAAAAATCAAAGATGACACAAATAAGTGGAAAAATATTCCATGCTCATGGATTGGAAGAATCAACATTGTTAAGATGTCCATTTTACCTAAGGCAATCTACAGATTTAATGCAATATCCAACAAATTACCAGCATTCTCAGAACTAGAAAAAGCAATACAGGAATTCATATGGAAACATAAATGACCAAGAATAGCCAAAACAATCCTCAACAAAAAAAAAAACAAAGCAGGAGGTATCACACTCCCAGACTTTAAACTTTATTATAAAGCTACAATAATCAAAACAGCCTGTTATTGGTACAAGAACAAGCATATAGACCAATAGAATAGAATTGATATTCCAGAAGCAAAACCTCAATTTCTCGACCAATTCATCTTCGACAAAGCCTCCACCACCCACCCACTACTGGGGAGTGGAGAACCTATTCAGTAAATGGTGCTGGAAACTCAGGCTGACCACATGCAGAAGATTGAAACAGGACCCCTACCTATCCCCACACACAAAAATTAACTCTAAATGTATCGCAGACCTAAATGTAAAACCTCTCATTGTAAGAACCTTAGAAAATGCAGGCGACACTCTTATGGAAATTGGAACTGGCAATCAATTCCTGATCAAAACCCCAAGTGCCAGGCCATAAGAGATAAGATAGACAAGTGGGACCTCATTAAACTGACAAGCTTCTGCAAAGCCAAAGAAGCCATCAAGAGAACAGGGAGACAGTCCACAGACCAGGAAAAATATTTGCCAACTCCATGTCTGACAAAGGCCTAATGTCAAGGATCTACAAGGAACACAAATGTGCTGAAAATAAAAAAAACAAACAGCCCCATTTCAAAGTGGGCTAAAACGCCGGGCTCAGTGGCTAAGCCTATAATTGCCTCACTTGGGGAGGCTGAGGTTAGTGAATTGCCTGAGCCCACGGGTTCAAGACCCGCCTGGGCAACTTGGCAAGACCTCATCTCTACAATAAATCAAAAAATTAGCCGGGCATGGTAGTGCGCACCGGTAGTTCCAGCTACTTGGAAGGCTGAGGTGGAAGGATCACCTGAGTCCAGCAGGTCGAGGCTGCGGTGGCTGGGAGCAGCCACTGCACTCCAGTGTGGATGACAGAGTGAGACTCCAACTCAAAAAAAAAACAACAAAGTGGACTAAAGATATGAATAGACACTTCTCAAAAGAAGACATAAGAACAGCCAACAGGTATATGAAAAAATGTTCAGCCTCAGTGGTCATCAAAGAGATGCAGATTAAAACTACACTGAGATACCACCTAACTCCAGTCAGAATGGCCATCATCAATAACAGATGCTGGAGAGGATGTGGCAAAAAGGAAACACTTCTACACTGTTGGTGGGAGTGCAAACTAGTTCACCCTCTGTAGAAATCAGTGTGGCAATTCCTAAAAGTTCTAAAAATCGACCTTCCATATGACCCTGCAATCCGCCTACTGGGAATATACCCAGAAGAACTCAGGTCACACTATGAAAAAGATACCTGCACATATATGTTTATCACAGCATTGTTCACAATAGCAAGAACTGGAACCAACCATGCTACCCATCAAAAGAGGACTGGATAAAAAAATGTGGTACATATACACAATGGAATACTACTCAGCCATAAAGAAGAACAAAATCAAGAACTTCACAGCAACCTGGATGGAATTAGAGTTTATAATACTGAGTGATCTCTCACAGAAACAA